>JAOWBN010216949.1:0-13500 GCA_028565015.1 Pinguicula moranensis
AATATTCACCAACTCGCCCAAAGGTACTTGAATCTTATTCATTTTAAAGTTGACGGTGAATTGCTTGTAACTCGACGGAAGAGATTGCAAAATCATATTTACATAAAGGTTCTCTTCTGGGCTATTCAATTTGCTTATGAGAAGCAAATTGAGGCTTATGATCTTGCCCAATGTTTTATGCTAGCATCCATATCTCCAGAACTTTAGAAGCAATGCGAGAATTTGGATGCATATGCAATGATGGGGTAGTTCAAAGAGTTGTTTGAGGCTCAATTTGAGACTGAGATTTATAATTTAACTAAAGAGTTATTTAGAGCCGAGATGAAAGGGGATTCTTCTATGCCTGCCCATGGCATAATGATGCTAGGTCTCATCAAAAGGGTGAAAGACCTTGGGACTAACCCAGAAGAGAACCTTTATGTAAATTTGATTTTACAATATCTTCCGTCGAATAGGGCAGTATCCATCACAAGAATCAGTTTTGCAAATCCTCAAACATGGCGAGCAGGGTCCTTCAATCGTCATATGTAAAGCAAGATTTGAAGATGATTTTCAATCAACATATCACATTGGCATGAGGTGAGGAACCTGCTATGTAATATTACCAGCTCTGCTAACCTCTCCTTTCCTATGCTGATGCTGGACAATCATTTGATCAACTCCTTGGTCATCCGAGTACGGTGGAAACATAAGCACAACACGCAATGAGTATTCTGGACTAAACCTCCTCAGACGGAAGCTGCAGAAGCAATCCAGGGCCCTCAGGCGGTAGTGGGATAGTACGAGACGCCAATGGCGACTGCATTTCAGCCTTTCTTAGTGCATTTTGGCATCAGAACAAGCAACAACGCGGATCTACAAGCTGCAACTGAAGGCATATGCATCTGCAAAGTAGACGGATGGCATAACATCATCCTGGAAGCTGATTTGGCGTTGCTGCTAGGATGGATCACCAAGAATGCTTGGAATCTTTGGTACCTTTGGGACTTTTGGGAGACATTCCAAGAAGCGAGGGCGGGTCTATGGGTCCACGTGAGACATCAATTTCGCGAGGGCAACGGCATTGCTGACCACCTGGCAAAAATAGGTACAAACGGCTTTATTGGCAGCTTCACCAATGCAGAACAATTGCCTAAACTGGCCAAAGGCATGTTTCGCCTTGAAAACGGGGGGCCTTCCGAACATTAGGATGGACCCTCTTTTGTAATGGTTCCGGCCTCCTCTGGGTGAACTCTTTCTACTATTAATGCAATTTTATTTTAAAAAAAAAGTGATACAGGCCATATCCAACTGCAAGCTAGTCCAAACTTCCAGCAACAAACCAATTTGGGTAGAGGATCAAAGGAATTGACCTGCTCCACAAAACATGACCATCTTGGAAATCAAGCACATTGAAGCCATGCGTGGACTGGAAATCTGGAGAAAGAAGAGTAAGCAATCTTCTTGGAAGCGCCAAATACACCGAGGAGGTGTCCTCCCATCACGTGGGACGAAAACCCAACCACATCTCTATTAAAGGGATTCATCCAATATTCTAAGAGAGGGAGAATTGATGTACTGAAAATCCTTTGCCAGATTGTGAAGAATTGAGTTGCAATAGGTTCATTCCCTGAATGGTTACGATATCTTACATTATGTCTGAGAATTTCCTGGGATGTGCATTGATCTAAACCAAAGTTTAGTCAGTTAATGTTTGCTTCTGTTTGACCAGTGTTTTGCTCCAGGTTGTAATAGGTCAGTGTAGTATTTGTAACTTTACTTGGTAGGCCATTAGTGCCTTTTATTAATGCAATTTCAATTAACAAAAAAAAAATAGGTTCATTCCCATATTTGAGGAATTCGACCCCCACTATTTTTTGTTCATTTTTCTTCAACTTATTCCGAACAAAATTCAAAAAATAATATCTAATCCACTATCAAAGCCGGTGAAATCCGAAGACACCATGATTATCATTTCTTGCATCAGTCCCGACCCATTCTCCCTAGAAAACTCATCTTTTTGTTAAACTATTTCACTTTTATGTTTCTATTCCACGGATATATATTTTCAATCGTTTACTTCCAACATATTTATCAATGCTAGCTAGACGACGAAGCAAAACATCAAAAAATGCAATTCTATGGTCATGACAAAGATGCATACAATATAGCACATGTGTGTCGCATAATCACATTATACCAATCGATCAAATTGCATAAGGGAGCAAAAAGATATAAATAATAAGTTTCCGAAACCTTCAAAAGTTTTCTCTGCTTCTAATCTATTTAAATCACTGGTTCTCCCTCCGCCTGCTTATTCCAAATTCCTCATTTTTGCCAATTCCCAAAAACATGCATTACAATTCCATTTCTGATCGAGAAACCAAATTCAAACCCCATCAGTCTTCTCTTTGTCCACTCCTAAGCAGCAGCAGAATGTTTCATGGGGCACATTCCCATCACCTGTCATAAGGTAGCTGCATCCATAGATTTACTACTTCAGCTCGGATAGTTGGCCGGGACAAGTGCTTAAAATCGAGACCACATTCCCTCTGAAAGCAGGGGAGGATTTCTGGCTGGGAGAAGACTCTGTTTCTTGAGAAGGTTAAGTTGGAATCGAGCAGGTAGCCATCCCGGTACCTGTAGAAGATTTTATGATAGCTGGAATGATGGAAGGATTAGAAGGTGAACCAACAGGTGATAGAGTCGCACCCTGCCTTTTGATGGCACTCTGTTTCCCTTGAAAAGAAAGAGCTGAGACGGAGCTATTCCCAAAAGTTGCAAGACTCCGCCATTGCATATTTTCAACTTGCTGATTCATCACAATTATAGAGGTTGCAGATTGAGATGCAACTTCAGGAGCTGTGGGCCTAGGAAAGTGTTCCCACTTGCTAGAGAGTGACGCAGCTTCTGTTTGGGTGAGAGCAGGGCTGTTACTCGGAAAACTACTTGTCAGGGAAGAGCCAGCAATGCTTGTTGCTGTTGATGCCTTACTTTTAGATGTTCCTGATACCGGCAGTCGATGCTTCTGGAACTGAATCAACTGATGCTGATGCCACTGCTGTTGCTGCTTAAAGTTTGGAACTGACATGGAAACACCAGATGGCAGAGAAGCTGATGATGACTGAACACTTTGATTCCCTGTTGCCGGGGACTGGAGAAAATTGACACTTCCACTTAAACCTTCAATTTTGGAAGCTCCTATTTGCGAGATGACTGGTGTATCAGTGCAATCCCGTTTGGAGAAGTTAAAAGACATACCACCACTGCTTGCACATTTTACTTCCGATGACTGGAAATTCTTCGGCTGTCCCAGCTGATTAGCATTCCGAGCCATATCAGGAACCGCCTGGAAGATGCTAGAGTTTGATATCATTGATGATAAGTTGAGTGCTGGAGCTGCAGAAACATTTATACCAAATGACAAAGCAAATCCTTGAGAGGGGAGCTCAAATCTATCCTTCAAACCCTGGAGAGATGAATCACCATAAGTATTGCCAACAGCACCATCGCCCATTGACAAAAGTGGAACCCCGGCAAAGTTCATTTGCTGGACAGGAAACGAAGGGGTCTCAGTATTATAAGGATTCAAAGAAGAAGAAGCCAAGCCACCAGCACAGGATGAGCTACTTCTCCGACTAATTTCAATGCTAGACTTGCTAGATGAGCATGATGGTTGGAGTTGTTTATCCAGCTTCACTTGTGCTGACTTAAGAAACTTAGGGTCGCCAATTTTGGCACTGATCTGCTGCTGACCATCTGGTGGTTTTGGGGACAATGAACCACTGAGTGTGCTTGCATTGTGAGAGTCTGATTGCACTGAAGCATGAGGAAGTGATAACGGATGACTGTGAGTGGCATTAAAAACTGGTGAAGAATAGAAGGAAGAGTCAAATAAGGGCACAGTGGGGGTTCCCCCTTTAAAAGTAGGCAGAGGAATGTTTGTTGAAATGGGAATTGAGCAGCCATTGTTCTGTAATAATGCCATGTATGTAGCAGCTTCGCTAGGAGTAACAATTGGATGACTAAAGCTCAAAGCAGCAGGTCCTCGAGGAAAGGGTAACTTAAAGGAAGGCCTTCCTGCTGAATTAGAGGGCAAAGATGCCTTACTACGTGATAAAGCTGATCGAGGCGCTACAGACAAATTGGCAGGTGCCTTTTTGGATGGTTGATGCTGTCCAACTGAATAGATAAAACCCGGGCCACACTACAATCATCAGGAGAACAACCAAAAGAACAAACATTTAGCGCTACAAATATACTCAACAGTAAAAATGAAGGCTATATGAACTCACCAAAAGATTATCAGCAGGAACCTGATGTAAAGCTTGTTGAAGCAAAGCTCGTTTTTTTGGTGAGCCACTGCAAGAGGCAGAAGTGTCGGAGCTTTTATCTCTTCCCCTCTCACAAGGAATTGTTGTCAAGTTATTCACTCCTTCAAGATTTCCTAGAAGCAGTTCTCCAGGAATGAAATTTTGAGTTCGGAGCAGGGGATTAAGGTTTAACAACTTCGCTCCATATAAAGTAGAAGGAACTTTTGGCACAGATGATAAGTTATTCTTGATGAGTATTTCATGATGTTGAATATTGCTAGCAATGTATTGATGTGTTGCACATTTCTTCGGTCGAGGCTGAGAGAGTTTAAATTCAGGGGCCTGCACAGTTGCAATGAAGTCTGAAGATACCCAGATATCTCAACTGAAATAAACAATAATCAAATTGTCTTAAGAGAGCTACCGTCATTATCATTGAAGATCTAGAATCTCCATCTATAGGATAAGCTCCATGTAAATGGGGCATATATCTGCATTTGAAACAACTAGTTGAACAATGGATACAATCAATTAAAAAGAAGACTGAACGGGAAGAGTATAATGCACACCCTGGAGGGGGAAAAACGCCATGCCAGTTGCTCATTCCACTCGATAAAGGTAACCAGGAAGTTGGCACTGTAAAAATAAAACCAGTTAGAAAGCGTAACTACAAGCATATACTAAATCCTTCGCCCAAAAAAGAAGGCTAAATATTCTGGAAGAGAGGCTTTAACTCTGTGTGTTACCTTGATTTTTCAAATCCTTCTGAGCCACTTGCCGTTGCTTAGTACGGGTTTCACTGGTACTCGAGATAACTCGCCTCTGTTTCTCCACGTCATGGTTAGGTGATGCATTACACATGATTAATCCAGTCTTTTCCTCCTGCATTTGTGGAAAAGCTATGGAGGGAGCATTCTTTCTAATCGCTTCCACATTCTGCATTAGAGTTTCGATTTTAGGAAAATAACGAAAACATTCTAGAAGAACAAGGCGAAAAAAGGGAAATATCAGCTGGCCTTGTTAGCATCCTGATGGATGATGGCAAAGGTGGAGATGCATGTAACACAATCATTATTTGAATGAAGAAGTCACAAGGCGCAACTCTAATATTACCACACACGCACAAAAAAGGCGCAACTCCAATAACTTGTGTGCTCACCATCAAATCAATTTCTAACTTAGTTCCCATCCTAGCCTCTGCCGCAATTGCTGCATAGTTCCTGCCAATCCCAACACAGGAATTGTTCAACACTTCAACTTGTGAACAAGATGGATCGGGAGGAGAGAGAGAAATAATAAACGGAAAAAATGAGGTTGCTCACGCGTTTGTCACTTTCGGATCCCGGATATCGCAAGCATTTACTTTAACATATGATGATAGCGATTCGCTTTCTTTTGGAGACCCCACCTCTCTTTTACTCACAAGGCCATCTCCACTAACTAATTCCTGAGCTGGGGCATCCGGAAATTTCTCTCTCTCGATACTTACTTCTTTCTTCATCTCTTTCAGTGAGTCAACCAAAATTGTTTCAGCATTCCCCTTTAATGACAGTTCATTTTGAACTGAAAAGGCAGTATTCTCTTCTTCACCATCATCTTTTAGTCTCTTCGAATCTGTAATCCACCAAATCCACGTTAATTAATGAAAATGCGAAAAACAACTCTGCACTAATTCACAATTGAACAGAAAGGAAAAGGGAATCTCATACTTACCATCAGAAGCGTAATTTATGTAATCCCCATCGCGCTTTTCTGGCACTGCGGAAATTCGGGATTGAGACGGTTTCATCAGATCGAAAAGAGCTTCAGCAACCTCGATCTCGATATCATCTTGAATCGCTACAGAAAACTCGGAGTTGGATGCACAACTGAAAACCCCTGTTTTTGCCTCCAAAGATTTCTGCGAATTCATACCGGGGGAAAAATATCTCGGGTTAATCAAATCTCGTAGTCCAGCATTTTCGAAAATAGTTCTGCCAATTGTAAATACCAAAAACGTAAATATATAAAAGAGAACCAACCATCTTCTTCTTCAATGAACCAACGAAAGATGACGGCGTTGCGCCGCGCTGAACACCTCCACGCACCGTCAGAGGGGACACTGAAGTTATCCGTTCGCTAAGCTCTTCTGCGAACCCACCGGGTCCTGAATTTGGGCACTCTTGCACCCTCCTCACTGAAGCTATAAATGTATAAATATATGCTAATATATATATATATATCCTATTTTTGATCTGGACCGTCGATCAGTAAATAAACGGACGACCCAGATCAAATATCACTGTATATGTTATTGCTTATGTCCCGATATATATATATATATATATATATATATTTACCCAAAAAGTAAAAGGAATTGGAATTGGAAGGGACAACTAACAAATTGGCCAAACATACCGGAGCGAGCTCTTCGGGGCACAGTAAACCCGAGCATTTCGTCAGCGGTATCTCTAAGCACCGGAGAAGGCATGACAGTACGTAGTCCCCGACTGCTATTAAGCAGGAACGAAGACGCCGGCGGAAATTGGTTCAAACGATTCCGCTGCTGAATTATTTCATCATCTTCCTCTTTACTGTAATCTTCATCACTTGAATCGGTGCTCTCGTTCTCATTGTAACTATCATCACCACCACTCCTGTGCTGCACCACCAACATATCAACTCTTCTTCTCTTAGTAAAATCTCGATCCAGGTCCTTCTTCTGCAACCTCTCTCGATCTCTAAACCTCACTGTTTCCTGCAACTCCATCTGTCCATCCTCGTCTGCCAAAAACAAAATTGATTAAGAAAATCACAAAAAGAAAGAGTTACAGAATTTAGCGAGACTCTAAGGAATTATCGGACCAGTTGAATCTCGCTGAGCCTGAGTGATGATGCTCTGACGTCGTCTCGGAAAGCTGTTCATGGTCGAAATATTCGTTCTTCTCGAATCTCCGTTTTTCTCCATCGCACTACAAATCTGTCCTCGTCAAGCATGAAATTCCCCGGATTCCGCCATTTTCACCGGCGACAAAACCAGAATGCGAAAAGAACAGAACGAAATCGAAATTCAAACACTGCAAGCACACGCTCAGATTTCGAAATGAAACAGAATTCGTTGAGAAACAATCTCATTCTCTCTCTGTCATCCTCCTTCGTGCTTTGTGTGCTCTCTCTTCTCCTTCGTCACTTTTTGTGCTCTGTTTTCTCTCTCTCCAGTCGCATCTAATCTGTTCTTAGTTGTTATTTTTAACTCACGCGAAACCTACTCCTGAGCCGGGATGGACGGCATCGATTTCTCTTTCGCCCACGAAACATCCTATTTGCCCTTGGATCTAATCTCTATCCAAGGCTCAGTATTAGCCGGTGCCAACATGGCACAACTGTCGCTTTCCTGATTATAATAATCATATCCCGGACTCATACGGCCACGTGGCTTGCTTATTGTCTGTTAATTTATACTCTTTATCCTTTTCGGCGTTTCTTTTCTCTCAACCCAAAATAAATTCGAATAGTTTAGTTGGTCAGATTCATAAAACCGTGCGGGTAAGTTTGGTATAATGAAGGGTTGTTCGAGTTTGTCCTAGGTAAGGGCGGACACAGGGTACAGGAGAGGCGCCTCCTGTGTTTGGGCTATATCCCTGCTCTTACTTTTTTTTTTTAAATTTAGTTTACTTTAAGTTATTTAATTTAATTTTTTAATAAAAAATTTATTTTATATTTTTTTGGGTATTATTTAATTACAATGTTAGTAATTTTCATTTAGAGTTTAATATTTTTTTTTGAATTAAATTTTTTTATTTCAGTTATTGTTGTCTCAATTCCATTCTATAAATTTATTTATGTTTTTACATCTCTATTTAATAAACTTGTTTTATTAGTGTAAATCTATTTTGAGAATTATTTATATAAATAAATTAGATATTATAAATAAATTAACTAGTATAAAAAAATTAGGTCACTTTTTTTTTTATCATTGTTTGAGTTGGTAAAATTATAATTTTTCATAATTGTTGATAATAAATTATTTTTTCGCCCTCAAAATATATATTACTTCCCTAAAAAAATTTATTTCTACCTTTTAAATTTTTCTATGACTCCTATAAAAAATTTTTTTGTGTCCGCCCTTGCACACAATAGTTATTCCGCAATCCAAAATATAACTCTTAGACCTGGGATAACTGGTGTTCGCTCAAGATTTTTTATTCCAAATTTTAGCAAGGTTTTCGTTTACCTACTTTTGTCCCACGAGTATCTTTAACAAAATACTCCTACATTTCATCAATATTCACACATTTTACCAATTATAAAAGCCCTAAAAATTGGAAAAGACTCTGAAATCCGAATCTTGCAGCGTTCGCGTTCCTCCTCAAAGCCTCAGCCCGGCGACATTTTCCTCTGTATAGACAGACATATCATCTACAGGATCTGTAGACAAAGAACTCTAAACTCCCGATTTTGATCCGTGAGGCGACTGGCATCGAGCCTCAGCTTTGGGCAAGACATGGTAATTCCCTATCTGTGGACCACAATTTATGCATCCGAAGCTTCTGCGAATTCGATTGCTTTACCTTCATGTTCATAACTGAATAGGGAATCATAGAAGTCGTATCGATCCCGCTAGACACCTTTTCAGTGTGATGGTTGTTTTTTTACAGCTCTAAGTTAAGCAGAATGAGAATTCTTCAAACACCCAACTCTTTGACATTTGAAAAGTAGGGTTTTATTTTAGTTATCAAAATTTGGGATTTTATGTAAATGTTCTATAGGAAATTCTCAAGGAATCATGGAATTGGATTATTTCTTTTATAATTCTTGTCATAGGAGATTTAGTTGGACTGGATCCTACTGGTCATATTTAGAATTTAGGTACTTGGCATGTGCTTTATCGGATATGCACTTGTTACTAATGGTACTGATTGTTGTGGTTTTGAGAACATTATGATCTAGAACTTATGGTTCTTGGTTTGCCATTACATGAGAGACGCATGTTTCGTTAAGTCAGACTTGGAAAGCACAAGTTGCTACATTCACTTGGTTCAAAATATTTCGTAAACCTACAATGCATTGTGTTGCTGTTCTTTAGATTGATAGGATAAATTCTGTTGTTCGCTTTTTAACTGTATTTAAGTGTTTCCTTGCTTGGAAACCAGTCCTATATACATTATATGCTCATTACTTTGACTTACTGGTGAAACTTCTGCTCCCACACCGACATGGGCGTCGAGAGGAGGAATACGTCTGGAAGGCTTAAACGAGTAATACGTTTGATAGGATAAATTCTGTTGTTGGCTTTGTGATATTGTTTTGATGATGTGCATGGCTAGTACTGCACTTGCCTTATACGTGGTTCAGATTCAACCGTATATTTTTGATGATGTGCATGGTTAGTATTGAGGCGGCGTGCGCGTGTGTGGTCTAACACATAAAGTGAATGTGGGTTACTCTCTTAAAAACCACACAAAGCGAATGTGGGTACTCTCTTAAAAAGCTCAGTACCAAAGTATTAGATTGTAGCTCCACATTTTTTTATATGTTAGCATAATTTTTTATTTCTAATCCATGTGGGACAAATTCTCTTAACATCCTCACTCAAATCTAATTAGGCAAACCCTGTTGAGACTTGCTGTTTATATTACATATATTGTAAGCATGGACCTCAACAACCAACACTTTTTATCGTGCTCACAGGTCCATATTCTATATGGCCGGGCTTGTGCGATTGTGGGTCTCAGAGGCCCTTAGATCGTTACTGGGCGGTTAAGCTATATCAGCTCTGATACCATTGAAGGTTTAGCAGACCCAGCCCAGCAGTAAACAGTCTCGAGTCCATGGAGGCGTGCGTGTGTGGGGGCTAACACATAAAGTGAATGTGGTTACTCTCTTAAAAACCCAATGTATTAGATTGTAGTACCACATTTCTTTATATATTAGCATAATTTTATATTCCTAATTCATGTGGGACAAATTCTATCAACACAGACTACCAAACGATGGATATAATAGGTTACACCACAGTAGTCCCCAGATTATCCATAAACCTGGATTGAACCAATCTCGTTACTAAACGGACCCTGCCTGATTTCATAAAGGATTTTTATTCTTTGTTAATGCTGATGCTGTTAACCATTAAAATTTTAATTTTATTCACTCTATATAATTATGGATGATGATTAAGCCCAATCCCAATGGGGCCGCACCCGCCGTGCCCCGATCTTGGAACAGATATCACCCCGACCGTCTCGCTTCAAAAAATATATAAAAATACAAATAATATTTTGTATGTATTAAAAAATAATAAATAATAAGAAAATAATGAGAAAAAGGGTGTGGGAAGTAGGGCAGGACACAGGACAAATTTTTCTACCTTGTGTCGAGCGCGGGATGGGGCACATGGCAAGGTTTTGGCTAGCGGGGGCGGCAAAGTCTCGCCCGCCCCATTGCCATCCTTGTATATAAGTACATATTTAATAAAAAAACACTAACACAACATAATCATGGAGAGGCACGGGGCGAGTCCCCGCCCAGGTATTTTCTATTTATAATTTTTTTTATAAATTATATGGGACCTTATTCAAAATCCTACTCCGTCCTATGATAATGCATCAAATAATTATATTTTAACAACCTCTGGATCCAACATTCAATTTCAAAACAATGAATTTTCTTATGGGTGTTTACCTATTTTTCGGTGTTGGTTTTTAAAAAAATTGGTACTGAACCGATAAGGATCAATATTAAGTTTTCGGTACCGAAAACCCAAAAATCGATAAGTATAGGTATCGATATTTTCATTTCAGTATTGATTTTTACCAATTTTTTAATATTTTTTACATTTTTAAGTTTATTTATTTATTTATTTAAAAATGCAATATTCAGTCTATACTTTTTGTTATAATTAATAAAAAAACCTTTAAAAATATCATTAAAAAATGAAAGTTATATGGTAATTTACAATTAATGTTTCAAATCATAACAAATCCAACTATAATAGTCCAAGGTTCACAACGAACCCCAAAATAAGTTCAAACTTCACAACAGATCCAAAAATAAGTTCAAACTCAATAACAAATCCAGAAACATCAAAACATGTTCAAACTTCATAACAAAAGTCACAATCCTAAATGTAGATCACATTCTCTGAATCCAAAACGTAAAAAGTTGAACAATGGATTAACTGCAACAACATACTCAAAGGAAAAAAAACATTAAGTTGGATTCTATCATGTAAAAAAATATGAATTAAGAATTGCTTCCCTAGCATGATCCAACTTTTTGACTCTGTATCAATCTCACTAGATACAATCCAAGATTTTAGCTCAATTGATCACCAAGACAATATAAGAACCGTGCCACTTGTTAAGGAATAACTCAGGTAACATCTAATCACTCAAAAAATCATCGGCAAACATATTTAACAAAATTAAAACATGAAGATACAGCTAACCGCCAACCAAGAACCCTAAAATCAAATCAAGAAATTGGTCCCAAAATCGCCAAAAGTACATCATACCTCTGAAGGATGGTTGCGAGAAGAGTCCAAATCGAAAAATAATTTAGGAGAAGACGAGACATCAAGCGAAAATGGTGTCATTTGGTAACATGGATGAGAAACCGAATCCATGTAGCATGATCTTTGTTTCTATTTACATATTAGTAATCTCCCATTAAAATTCAAAATCAAATACAAACTTTAGTTTTGTTATGGATTGAATGCCACTACGATTTTGGCGACGGATGCAAAAGAACATTTATGTCGAATAGTGTTGAATAATATCGAATTGTGTTGAATAGTATTGAATTGTGTTGAACAGTATTGAATAGTGTCAAAATTAGATGAAGGCATGTGAAATGTGTTAACAATTCGTTGTATAAATATGTACACAAGAGAAGAAGAGAAAACGAGAGAAGAAGAAAGAAGGTTGAGAGAAAAGAAATTGAGAAGAAAACTTGCATTTGTTCTTGGTAGTTCATTTGCACCTATCAAATTCCATACTTTATTTACACTATTTATTAATTAGTTCATAGCAAGTTACAGCACGACTCTACTACTGGCTACTAGCATTATTGTTGATGTAAAGTTAATTAATTATTATTGCAATGTCTAATCTCTGTAAACTTGAGTTTGTGGCTTTGGATATCACGGAAAAAAATTACATATCATGGATTTTTGACACGGAAATCCACCTAGATGTTATGGGTCTCAGAGACACCATAAAAGATGCAAATAAAGCATCTCAAGATAAGGCAAAAGACATGATATTTATTCGTCACCATATTGATGAGGGGCTCAAGGTAGAATACCTCACTATAAAAGATCCTCCAGATCTTTGAAAAAATCTCAAAGAGAGATATGATCACCTGAAAATTATGATACTTCCAAAAGCTCGTTATGACTGGTAACATTTACGCTTACAAGATTTTAAGTAAGCGAATACAATTCTGCCATGATCAAAATCAGTTTTCAACTAAAGTTATGTGGTGAAAAGATTATCGATGAGGACATGCTACAGAAAACATTCACTACTTTTCATGCCACGAATATGCTCTTGCAGCAGCAATACCGTGAAAAGGGTTTTAAGAAATACTACGAACTAATTTTGTGTCTTCTTGTGGTTGAACAAAATAATGAGTTGCTAATGAAAAATCATCAATCACGTCCCAATGGTTCTGTTTCCTTCCCATAAGTGAATGCAAATACATTTAATCAAGGCCCCGCCGTAGTTGTGGACGTGAAAATCGAGAAATCATCCTAACTTTTGCCGCAATAATTCCAATAATACAAATAACCACCATAAGTGGAAGAAAAATGATAATTTGTAATGTCACAACAAAGAATCCCAGGGCAACAAGAATGTTGAAAATGTTTGCCATCGATGTGGGATGAACAATCATTGGTCTCGTACCTGTCGTACGGCAAAGCACCTTGTAGAACTATATTGATGACCGGTTTCTCCAGTGTCGTGGTTGAAAAACTGCCTCAAAAGTATCATGAGTTATACTACACGAGCTAAGGGGTAGCAAGTGGAGAGATCATGGTCGAATCCACAGAGAAAGGTAGTGAAATATGCACTGCACTAGTCCTGTTTTCTGTTGCTGTCAAAACTCAAAACTGAGGGGGGTTTTGATCAATAAAATACTGAAACTATAATTAATGAACTAAGGATAAAATATAGATGAAATATGAAAGGAAGAACACACTTCTGCTGACCTTAAATCCATGAGATCA
>JAOWBN010216960.1:0-13500 GCA_028565015.1 Pinguicula moranensis
TGCATCATTTTCTGTGTCTTTTCAGCACATTCGATGGAAGAGGCCGAGCATTTATGTGATCGTCTTGGAATTTTCGTCGATGGCAGCCTGCAGTGCATTGGAAACCCGAAAGAGGTACTGCTTCAAATTGTCTCCCACAAAGTAAAAAACACGCACACCAGATATGTTCAACACTTTGCTAAGTGCTCATCTTCATCTGCTGCTCTATTTTTCCACGACAGCTTAAGGCGAGATATGGAGGCTCTTACGTCTTCACAGTGACAACATCCCCTGATCACGAAGAAGCCGTACAAAACCTGGTACGGGGCCTCTCACCAAACGCGGTCAGAGTCTACCATATCTCAGGCACACAGAAGTTCGAGCTGCCAAAGCAAGAGATCCGAATATCCAGAGTTTTCGAAGCAGTGGAGAGTGCCAAGAGAAGTTTCACTGTTCAAGCATGGGGCTTGGCGGATACAACGTTGGAAGATGTCTTCATTAAGGTTGCCAGAGAAGCTCAAGCTTTCAACACTCTCTCTTGACAACAGGGAAGGAAGAACCTTTGTGCATACTCTATGCAGCGAGGGTTTTACTTGTATTATACAACTTGATACATGTAATTTTTGACAAAATATATACTATTACTAAGAAATTCAATATAACCAGAAAATTCAAAACTCTATTATAAATAAACCAATTCTCTGGATTAAATCATCTGAGTAATAAACTTGGATTTTAGTAAAATAGTAAAGTAAAACATTTCAAAAATAAACTTGTTCGTACAGTCCTATTTCTCTCTGTACATGGCGATTCCGAGGTACTGTAGCCCTCCTCCTTACCTTGCCACTAACTCCGCCGTTCGTGCTTCAACCCGCATGCCTCCGCCACTTTCTGTCTCTCCTCCCCGGGGACGCCTTATGCGCCCGGGGAGCATCTACTTTGCCTACTCTGTTTATATTCCCTTGTTCTCTTTGCCTCCTTACTCAAGCCTGCTCTATTTTCGTTGCTGAAGATGATGAGGCGAGCTGCCATTAAGGCTGGCAAAGCCCCGCTAGACCATCCCCAGCTTAATTTCAGATCCCCTCCACTGCTCACTCAGAATCCTCGGACTGTTCACGAAAGGTTGGGGCCTAGAGTTGCCTTGTCAATAGTGCCTACTCTAGCACATTGGCCAGGCATTTGTCTTTTTGACGAATTTCCCTAAGCGTTGTGACACTGACCGGTTGCACAGTGTGTTGAAGCATCAAGGCACCATCTTGAACCTATCAATTGCACGCAAACTTAGCATTCGAGCACTCTAATTTGGATTTGTGATTTTTTCTAATGTGAATGACGTCGACCTTATGATGTTTAAGCTTAATAATACCTGGCTCGGTTCATCTCGTCTGCAGGCTAACCTAGCCAGATATACTAAGCATCATCACCCTAAGCGTCTGAAGTCCACTAGTACTCTGATTCCTTTGAAGCTGCCCCTGGCATCTCATACTCCGGTGGTAGGCTCACCATCTAGTAAGGATCCTAGTCTGCATGACGTGCTCTCCTTCAGCTCAACCGTGGAAGCAAATTCCTGGCTTACTCGTAGCTATGTGGCCACGTTCAATCAACACCATTACTGTCGTGATCTGCAAAGGGGTTTGAGATCAGCTGGCTATCTGAATGTGGTGGCCAGCCCTCTGGGACCTAAGATGGTTCTTCCGTGGGAAGATGAGCCCTTGCATCTCTGCAATCTCATTAGAAACGACAAGGAATGGATTGATAATTGGGTGGTTGGTATCTCCTTGTGGTTCTCCCATGAGCCATCAATTAGCCGCATCTGCAGGATCCAAGTCTTTGGGTTGCCTATCCAGGCTTAGTCCTAGATCAACTTAGTTGCCATAGGCAACAAGATAGGTTCCCTTATCTGCATCGAGGACATTAATCTCTCTAAACAGGACTTGGAGGCAGCTCAGTTAGTGATTCAAGTCCCTTTTGGCTCGAGGGTGAATCAGTCCATGAAGGTGTTGCTAGTAGATGGCAACCCCTACTCCCTTTATGTTGAATCTGTGAAATCTGGGCCACCTTGGAAAGATTTTCTGGAATCTCCCTTTGTCACTGATTCATTGTCCATTGCTGATATTTCTGTTTCTAGTGATGAGGGTTCTATTGTGGTATACCCTTTACTGGACAAGATTAAACCTGCTCCACCAGTAAATGCTGATCTAGTTAAGCCCCCAAGCTGGTGTCATTGCCTCGATCACCTCCAGCATGTTTAATCTCTACACAAGGCCGATTGACCACAATACTGCAACCATGGGAGCCCTTTAAGATAAGCTGGTGGCCTCCATCCTTGGCTGATTCGAGCAGTCAGGAAGTGGAAATAGGGCTTGTAGATAGGGGGTTAGTTATGTCTGCCTCTGTGTCCTGCCCACCAAAAACATCTTGTATCTGATGAGACTTTGAACTCCTTGGACATAGATAAGGCACCCAGATCAAGCTATGAAGCAGATGAAGTACTGGAAGTTCCCCCCTGCAGGAAGCTGATCGATGAAGCTCCCAAGTCTTGCAATGAGGTGATGATCATACACGTCCCTGCTGATTTACCTCAAATTGCCTCAAAAGCCCCATCTAAGGTTATCTCTGAAAGTGGGTTGACTGATATCCCGGTAACACTGGAGGAGTTCCCCCCTCTACCATGGTATGGATGTGGTTAGTGTAGTTGGTAGTCCAAAGCACTCATTGTTAGCAAAGCAAAGGCCCACCAGGTGCCAGCCTAAAATAAGAAGCCAGACCAGAAAGGAGGAAGATCCAGCACAGACAAGTAACCAGGACATCTTGGATGAATGGATAGGCCAACTTGCGGCTCATTCTTTTGTTAGTCCTCCCCTGCCTCGTGAGTACTTGGCTGGTAGTTCTATGCAGCCAAACCTTGCTGTTGATTCTATTATGGCAATTGGATCACAACTTGCTATTGACTATGGTAGCCAACATGATGAGTTCTGCACCCTGCTAGAGGGCATGTCTAAGCACTGCGAAGAGGATTCCGGGCACCATGGCCCTGTGCCTTCATCTACTCCTCTGGTGGTTGAGAGCAAGTAGTGCTCATGAAGCTGATTACTTTTAATGTCCGTGGTCTAGGGAGTCAGGAGAGGAGATGGGAGGTAAAACAACTGATTTTGAAGAAGAAGGTGCATTTCATTAGCCTGCAGGAAACAAAGTTATCCACCATAGAGAAATCACTATGCTCCTACTTATGGCATGATGCAGATTTTGACTGGTGCTTCACAGGTTCAGCTGGTCTCTCTGGAGGTTTACTTTGCTTATGGGATAAAAATAAATTTCAAAGAGCATCCATGTTCGATGGTGAGGGTTTCTTGGGTGTATCTGGTTTCTGGTCTAGTGAAACTTTCTTGTCTCACATGATAAATGTGTATGGACCTGGAGACTTAGCAAGAAAAAAAATCCAATGGCACCTCCTGTCTGACTGTTTGCAGCCTATTAAACTTGAGAAATGTTGCTTGATAGGGGATTTCAATGCATTTTTGGCACTTAATGAAAGGAAGGGGGTAGCAACCTACAATTATGTGCAGGAGTTTGAGTTGTTCAATGCCTTTATCTCCAGCCTAGACTTGCAGAATCTTAGAATGGAACTTAGGAAGTTCACTTGGTCCTTGAAATCTTTAAAAGCAATGAGCCGGTTGGACAGATTCTTGGTTAGTAGCAAAGGGTTAGAATCTGGAGAACCATGGAGGCAGGCAAGACTTGATCAAGTAGGCTCGGATCACTGCCCAGTGAGCCTGTTTAACAAATTATGGAACTGGGGCCTCAAATCTCTAAATTTCCTTGATGCTTGGTTGCTTGACAGGAGTTATAATATTATGGTTGAGCAGGTTTGGAGCAGTACATTCATAGAGGGTTTCTGGAGCTACCAGTATGATGAAGATCAAACTCCTTAGGGATAAGATTAAGCTGTGTAATAAGGCCTCTCCAAGGAGCTTGGCTCAAGAGAAACAAGTCTTGCTCCAAAGCATAAGATCTATAGAAATGGAAGCTAAAGCTGATCTATCGTCTAGCATTGAACAACAACGGTTGGCTGATCTACAATCCCATTTGGAGAGTATCTCGAGGCAGTTGTGTAGCACAACTTACTAGAAATCTAGGATTCATTGGCTTAAGCAAGGTGATGAGAACATTGCCTTTTTTCCCAACAGCCTGAGATCTGCCAGAGCTACGAACATGATAGATGGTTTCTGGGATGGATCGATGTGGTTGGAGGACCCTGAGCTCGTTAAGGAATGCTTCTTTCTCCACTTTAAAGAAAGGTTCAAAGAAAAAATTGTTAATAGACCACAATTTGGTCTCAGGCTGCAGTCACTTGATCAGATCCAAAAAATGTCTCTACAACAACCTTTCTCTGAACGTGAAGTTTTGGCTTCTATATCTGACTGTGGAAGTTACAAGAGTCCCAGACCTAATGGCCTCAATTTCCACTTCATCAAGCATTTCTTATACATGCTGAAATATGACATTATGCAGCTTATGCCGGAATTCTATAAAAATGGCAGATTGGCCAAAGGAAGCCATGCATCCCATATTGCTTTGTTGGCCAAGTCCTCTAACCCCTTGTATGTCAAGGACTTTAGACCATTTTCTGTATTGGTAGCATGCCTAAAATCATAGCTAAAGTCCTAGCTAATAGGATAAGGCTAGTTATGGACGCACTGATCAGCCACGATCAATCATCTTTCATCAAAGGGAGAAGACTCTTGGACATTGTCATTGTCGCAAATGAGATCATTGATGAAGTGAAGAAGCTTAAGAAGCAAACCCTCATCTTCAAAGTTGAGTTTGAAATTTTTTTGATACAATCAATTGGAATTATTTACTGCAGATTTTGTCTAACATGAACTTTCTTCCATGTTGGTTGTGGTGGATCAAAGGTCTCTTGGGGTCTTCTTCAACATCTATTCTATTTAATGGGAGTCCAACTAAGGAATTTTACCACACATGTGGCATTAGACAGGGCGACCCTCTCTCCCCATTTCTATTTTGCTCGCTGCTGAAGGGCACTCTGCCATGATCAACAAGGCCACAAATCTGAACCTTTTCAAAGGGCTGAGTATTGGTAAGAATAAGGTGCAGGTTTCTCACTTGCAGTTTGCTGACGACACCATTATCTTTGTCCAAGCTGACTGGAATTTTGTGCTAGCCTTTAAAGCCATTCTTTTCAACTTTGAATTGGTCTTAGGTCTGAAAATTAATTTTGGCAAAAGCAAATTGATTGGTGTGAATGTGCAAGCTCAAACCTTAGAAGATATGGCTGCGTTTTGGCACTGTCATTCAACTCCTCCTCCTTTTAGATACTTTGGTCTTCCAGTTTGAGCACGCATGAGGAAACCTACCACTTGGCAACTTGTCATGGACAAATTCAGCAATGCTCTTTCATCTTGGGAGCACAAAATGCTATCTAATAGGGTTAAATTGACTCTCCTGAATGTTGTGCTAGTGGCCCTGCCCTCCCATTATCTTTCGTGCTTTTTTGCTCCAAAGAACACCATCAAACAGCTGACTACCGTTCAGAGAAGGTTCTGGGGCAGCTCAGTTAATAAGGAAAAACTGTGCATGCCCTCAAGGGGGAAAATAATCACTTCAGTGCCTAATGGTGGACTAGGTGTACGCTGCTTAGCTTTTTTAATGCTGCCATATTGGGGAAATGGGGGTCGCAGTTACTTAATGATGATCCATCTTTAGCCATCACAATTTTGAGATCAAAGTATGGTGGCTGCTCTCCCTTCTCCATAGTTGGACTAAGAGTACTCCAACCTTTGGTGAGCTACTCATCTTTTGGCAGGCCCAGAGGTAAGGGCTATGCTTCTGAATGGTGGTCCAGCTTACAGGCAGTCTTGAGCTGCTCTTGGTTCACTGATAACATTCTCCATCAGCTAGGAAATGGTGAAAGAATCATACTATGGACATACAAGTGGCTGTACAATAATGCATTGGCAGAACGTTTTCCGAGACTCTTTAGAATTGAGGTGTACAGGGACATTTGTATTGCTGATGCTGGGAAGTGGGATAATGGCAACTGGACCTGGTGCTGGAGGTGGAGGAGGGAAGTCCTTGCCTCTGAACTCAATGATTTGTCTGATTTACCAAGGCTTCTTCAGGACATTGCCCCACAAGCTCATTATAAGGACAAGTATATTTTTAAGCTCAACCAGCAAGGGACTTACAAGGTCAGTGATGCCTACAGGTCTATCATCTCAGGTACGCAGCATGTTTTCCCAGATTCTCACATAGCACTCACTAAACTTATTTGGGCTAGCTTTGCCCCCAAAAAAGTATGTATTTTTGCTTGGAATTTAATCCAATATGCAATGCCCACTAAAGACATCCTGCAGAGGAGAGGTGTTATTCCAGCTAACCAAAACATTGTCTGTTCCCTCTGCCGGCCTAATGATGAGTCTGTCACTTATCTCTTCACTGGATGTCCCTTCGCTAGCAACCTTTGGCGGGACATTGCCTCTTGGTTAACTTTGGTTCCAGCTACTGCTGCTTCTGGTGGTGTAGCTTCTTCCATTCTGTTGGAGTACCTCAGCACCTCAGGGTATTAATGCGCATGCATGGAACTCTATCTGGATGGCCATGGTATGGTCCATATAGAAGGCAAGGAATAGAGCACACTTTACATCTGCAACTCCTAATTTCCATATCCTACTCCACAGTATTCAAAGAATAGTCTGGTTGTGGCTTCGAGCTAGTAAACATCCTAACCTATTTACATATAGCTTTGCAGATTGGCACCAAACCCACAGGCTTGCCTACGTTTTCACTTGTAACATGTTATGTTGATTTCCTTGTGTTCAGACTGCAGTTTAGCAACAATCTACTATCCTGAAGGCTATAAGGTAGGCAGCAGGGACGGTAGGAATTGAAGAGAGAGGGGTCAAATTTTTTGGGTTTTAAGAGAGTGGGTCGGGTCGGATAGGATATGTTTGAACTACAAAAAATTACAAAAAAAATTGGGTTTGAGCAAAAAATATAACCAAATCCAATAAAACTTTACGTGAATTTAGAAGTACATTGTTCAATAAAAATATACCGCAAGCATCTAAACTTTTTTTGTTTTTAATCGATAAATTTTTATATTAAAAAGTTTGTTAATTTTTTTTGATAGGTCAAGATTTTTAATTTATGAAATAGAATTTTTTCACTACAATCTCAAAAATAAATATATTAAATAATATAAAGAAAATATATTAAAAATTGTCAAAATAAATATATAAAATAATATCTATTCAAATAATATCTATCAATAATAATAATATTACCTAATCCAAATGTGAATGCTAGATGGTTTGGTGGTTCGTTCAGGGACATTTGGCCGTGCAAGTGAGGGGTCAAATCCCCATTCATACAAAAGTTTTAGTTTGATAGATAAAAAACAACCAAATAGCAGAGTTCGAGACTTGAACTATGGATCCTAAAGTTTGAAAACCGTAGAAGCAACCGGTTGAGCTAAGTAAACAATGCATAGTTACACATGAACAAAACTCATTATATTATGTAGGGGGACCAAATTTAATTTTTTTTTTTTACATGTAATTTAGGGGGGACCATGGTCTCCCTGGTCCCCCTGCCTCCGCCTCTGGTAGGCAGGCTAAGGGATGATCCACTTGTGGATTACATGATTGACTTCTGCTAGACTGCAAACTGCTGAGCACCTTAGTTGCTCATTATTGATCTTGCGTGTTTCTTGGCTATGCCAGTTCTCCACATATCTTGAGCTATCTTATTATTGTGGATTTCCCATGCAGTACAGTTTAGGTACACTGCAAGAGCTCATCATCCAGGTTGCCATAACAAGTTGACCGTCACCTAAGCTTGGTATATTGCCCAGTTGGTTGCCAATGCTACCAGCCATAAGATAGTGGTTTCTTTTGAATGTTATGTTGAGTGCATCGTCTGACAGTTCACTTGTCATGCAGCTACACCATGTTCTCATAATTTTGGCCAGATCACATGCTTAGTGGCCTTCGATGGATAGGCTTAAGAACATGGCTGCTAGTTCTTGTTTATGCCTATGTGACTCTGGTTCGGAATACTTCGCTTCTTTTCATACAGGGATAGCTCATCGGACTCAATCGAGCTGTGTACCAATGTCCCTAAAATGGGACATTGACAATGTGATAGTCATGACCTTTTGTTCTGGTGAAGAGCGGATGACGTTGAATGCAGAGCTGATTTGTGATTTACTATGATGCTAGGTGAGCCATGTACCTGATCAACCTTAGCTATACAAAAAGGGTAGTATGACAACAAACAAGTTACACAATTCATTTACAAGGCCTAGCAATAGCCATCTAGTCAGGAATTCATTTTGCTGTTGTATTTGCATTGTATTTTTCCTTCTGTACATTCTTATATTGTTAATGAAATTTGGCTTAAAAAATATATTTTAAAAATATTAATACATTAAATTGATATTAAAAAACATCTGAAAATATAATTAGCTTTCAAAAAAAAGATTTAAATTGTTATATTATTTAGTATAGGATTCAATTCCATTCAGTCTTCCCATTAGTCTTACAAGCAAATTGTTGTGTGAAATTGCCAAAAAAAACCATTTAAACGTTATAATTTGAACCACTCACTCTTTCATAATCTCGCGTTATTAATTGTGCCACTTGTTAAATTATGTCTTAATCCTGACCGTTGAAACTCATTTGATCCTGCAGTTGTCATCAATTGGCGCTCAAAGTCCCGAACTGATCTTGGACATTGACTACTCAATAGAGGCTCATATGATAAGCTTAGAAGTTTTGCAATTGATCATGTCCATCCACGTGTACCTTGATCCGGCGGCACAGAGAAGAAGCTTCTTTGAGAAGATGAATCCCAAATGGCACCTCCATCTAAGACGAGATATCTGACAGAGATCCTATGTCATATGTCAAGCGGTGAAATCTGAAAAATCCAGACCGCTTATTTTGAAGAACATCTCACTCAATCCAACGTTTGCTATTCTTCAACACCATTGGTATATAAAGAAAAAACTCTGCTGAACGATACACTTCCTATCCCCACACTCTCTCTATCAACTCAAGCGCCCGAAACTTTCTCTCTTTTCTCTGCTCGATGAACCTCTAGTTCTCTGGATCTTTCACTTAGATTTGGTTGTTTTAATTGGTCAGTTTGTATTGTTATCTGTTATCATGTTAGGTTAATCTTTTTTGGAATCATTTTTAGCCGTGTATTGTGAGAGTTTCGACAATAGTTTGAGTTTGGAGTTGTAATGCCTGTTTTTCGTTGAACTGAAGGATAAATCAAAGCTATAGGAGTATCTATTTTCGGAGCTCAATGTGGATTACTTAGAATCTAAGGATCCGACAAACCACGAGCATTATATCGTGTCTTCTTATTTTTTCAATTTTCTTTCAAGATTATTCAACTTTAACATTACACTAATCCATCTCTGTATTTTCTTTGTATGAGGTCCGACGAAATCTCAACAATGGTATGGTGAGCGTGGACCGTTGGTCGTATATAGCTATTTTTGTGTTTAAAATTCAAGATTTAAACAAGAAGTCAATCTTGTGACTCAAGTACTCTAGCAATAGCTAGAGTTGGTATATCGCGACTCCTTTACATTTTCAGTTATTTTTCAGCAATTAGAGGCTTGTAACAATCTAGGCTTGGAATTATCTGCTGGCTTTACCGCTTTAAACTACGTGCGCAGTTTAAAAGAACTGTTGTGTGTTAGATACAAGGTTTGTAGCCTGTGGATAAAGGAAGATGCATACAACTTGATAATCCAAAACCTGTCCGATGATGTGCTTAGAAAAATACATGTAGACGAAGATCCAAGAGCTCTTTGGAACAAACTTAACTCTGCTACAAATCTAAAGTCAAGGGAGATAGAACTTAAGAATATTAGAACTACTACTAGTGCTTTATATGTCAATACCAAAACTGAGAACAATAAGAATCAATAAAGAGAAAAGTAGATGAAGGAGAAATCAAAAGGAACTTACCAAAAATGATGTTCAACCTTGGCATGTAAATGAAGATGGTGAAGTGTATTGAAGGTACTGCAAAGAACTAGGTCACATAATTTCAGACTACTTAGGTTGAAATTAAAAGAGAAATCAAAATCTCAATAAAATGTTGTAGCTTCAAATGAATTTTTTGATGATGATACCAATGAAGTACTAAGCGTTTCCTCCTGTCTTACTGAAGCTCTTACTGTTAGTGAAAATATCTTGTTTGATGAGTGAGTACTTGATTTTGGATGTACCTTTCACATGTGTCCACATAAAAATTGGTTTGAAAACCTAGACGAAACAAAGAAAGGAAATGTATACATAAGTAATCAAAATGTATGCTCTGTGAATGAAACTGGAACTGTAAACTTAATCTTGCATGAAGAAAAACATGTATGCATGACCAATGTGAGGTATATTCCTGATTTGAAAAGAAATTTAATCTCACTGGGGGTCTTAGAGGAACTGGGTGCTCTTTCCATGGGGAAAATTGTGTATTAACTGTTCTTAAACATGAAAAATATGTTTTGACTGAAACTAGGAAAAATAAACTGTATTTTTTGGATGGTAAACACACTAACCATAACAACACATCTGCCTTAATAGCTATTGCATCTGAAAACTCTAAACTTTGACATCTTAGACTAGGACATATGAGCATGAAAGACATGAAAGCTTTACATTCTACTTGTTCCTTAGAAAAGCATACTATAGTGGACTTAGACTTCTGTGAAGCCTATGTGATAGGAAAATACCATAGGTTAAAATTTTCAAAGGGTATGCATTATTCAAAATCTATACTTGAATACATACATGCTGATCTGTGGGGCCCAGAGCGAAATTTGACTCATGGCGGTGCTATGTACTTCTTGTATTTAGTTGATGATTTCAGTAGGAAAGTGTTTGTTATTACATACTAAAGATGAAGACTTTATAAAGTTTAAGGAGTGAAAAAGTTTAATTGAAAATCAAACTGAGAAAAACATTAAGTTTCTTAGAACTAACAATGGATTGGAATTTTGTAATTCTGCTTTTGATACTTGGTGTTCTGAATGTGGTATAACTAGGCATAGAACTGTTAGATACATACCTCAGCAGAATGGGGGTGCTGAATGCATGAACAAAATCTTGCTTGATAAAGTTAGATGCTTGCTCGTTACTTATGACTTCAATAAATCTTTCTAAAGAGAGGCGTTGAACACTGCTTCTTATCTAATAAATAGAAATCCCTTAGAGCCCAGGACTTAAAATGCTCTGAGCTTGTTTGGACCGAAAGAGACTAAAATCTGGCTCATTTGAGGGTGTTTGGATGTGCAGTTTTTGCACATACATAGTCTACTAAACTAAAATCCCGTTCTTTAAAAAATGTCTTTCTTGGTTATCAAGAAGGCACAAAAGGTTACATATTTTGGGATAGGAGTGTACTGGGGTGAACGTTTTAATAAGTAGATGTGAAATTTAATGATTCATTCTATCCTTGCCTGCCTGATAATTCTATTGAAACATCAAAAGGGATAGAGTCTAGGGAAGCTTCTTTTTAGGTGGAGCTGGGAAGAATAATTCATTCAAAGGAATCTGTCCAACTTGAGGAAACTGAGTTAATTTAGGAACCCTCAAGACCTTATCAGATTCAAACTGATCAGTTCATTCCCTCCACTTCCGATAGTATTGCCCTTAACAAAGGTGTGAGAACTAAGATAGTATTGCCCTGAAACATTCTAATTTGCTGTTAATTGTGAGAACTCTGAAAAATGGAAAGTTGTTATGGTTGAAGAAATGAATTAACTTACAAAAAATCAGACTTGGTGTCTAGTGCCTAAGCCAATAAATAAAAAAACCATAGGGTGTAAATGGGTGTATAAAGTAAAGCAAGGTATCTTACCTACTGGTTCATGTTAATTTAAAGCTAGACTAGTAGCTAAAGGTTTCTCACAAAAGGAAGGTGTAGACTATGAAATTTTTTCTCAAATTGTTAAATATAAATTTATTTAAGCTATGCTTTCTTATGTGGTATGTCTAAACCTACAACTTGATGTTAAAATAACCTTCTTAAATGGATAATAATAAGAAGAAATATATATGGATTAGTCCCTAGGGTTTAGAGATAACACACAACCTGATTTTGTATGCTTACTTAAAAGATCACTATATGGCTTGAAACAAGCACATAGACAATTGTACAAAAGGTTTGATGGTTTTATGACAAACCTAGGATTCACTAGAAGTAGCTATGACACTTGTCTATATTTTATACACTCTTATGAGTTTTCCATGTTATTACTTCTTTATGTGCATGCTTTTAATTAGTAAGTAAAAGTCTGAAATTGAAAAGCTGAAGTGTGCACTTAATTCTTAATTTCAAATGAAGGATTTAACAGAAGCAAAAAGAATCCTAGGAATGGAAATTATTAGGGAGAGAAATTTAGATTTAGGAATACTTAAATTGCACCAACAATCTTATCTAAAAAAATAGTTTAAAAAGTTCCTATTACACTTTTTGACACAATCACCAGCTGCCAAGAATCATCAGAGGACACTTAAAGCTGGACGAGGGGGATTACCAAATCTAAGAATAGAATAGAATAGAGAGCAAAAGGCCATTAGCCCCCATGTACTATGCCTATTAGCCAACTTACTCCTCTGTACTTTCAAAAATACCACTTTACCCCCTGTACATTACGTAAAAACCCCACTGCCCCCATTTTTTCTTCAGGCGCGTAGATGCGTATGGGGAAATCGAATTGAATTGGAAAAGTCTAATTTACCCCTCTTGACCATCACAGTCGCCTCTACTTAAGCAAACAACACAAACAAAACGGACAACAACATAATCAGCAAGAATCCACACCATTCGCTCACTTCTTCTCCTATCCACAATTCAGCTGCTCGCACAATCCACTGGGGCACAAGTACACCTCCCAGAGCAAGGCCGCGGTTGCGGACATCAAGTTCCTGTCCGTGTCTTATTCCAAAATTGAATGATATTTGTTGACCTAAATTTTGCAAACCCTCCAATAGGTTTCCTTTGGGAGTCATCGCCGACTAAGGCCCATGAGATCTTCTTCAAGAAAACCGAAAGTTCCGCTTAATACTACGTTAGTATTCTCTATCTGGGTTTATGACGAATGGGTTTCTCCGCGAGAGATTTATCGTTTTAGTCAAAAAAAAAATTATTTCGTTTGGGGTTTTATTTGGATGTTGATGGAAGTAAATTGCTCTGCTTAAGCTTTCTTGATAGCTTCCTTGTGTATTTTCAACTCTGCAGTGCTATGGTGGAAGATTTCTTTGAAGGACCATATCAATTTCCTATTTTTGGATCAGAATGTATTTTTTTTCTTCTTTTTTTGGTAAATTAAATCCATTCAACTATCTAACCTATTTTCACAATTCCACGAACTATGTTATGATTAGTATTGAGCTTATAGAAAAGTTTCGCTGTGGGTTTATGGTATATTCTGGTTACTTGATTTGAATCTTTCTTTCTTGTTGCATTATCGATAGT
>JAOWBN010216970.1:0-13500 GCA_028565015.1 Pinguicula moranensis
TTCACGCCAGGAGATATTAGTCTACTGTATTGTTCAGAGTCTCTTTCCTGCATTCTGTCCAGTCTTGAAATTATGTCCGCTCGAGGGGTTCTAGGTGAAACCCCCAGTTCCATTGCTAAATTTAGCACATCTTCAGAGTCTATAGATACTTGCCTATTACCAGGCATAACTGGAACTATGTTCAGAATGTTATTCTCTTCCTTAGTAGCCATGGATTCTTTGATTTTTCTCGTGTGCTCGCGAAGCTGGATGTCAGACGCAAGAATTGGATCTTGACCATCATAGTCCCCTTGCTTTATTATGGAAAGAGATTGCGGAGTGAGATTGATAAATGGCATTAGTCCAAAGGGATCTGAGTTCTGAGGAGAGGAGTCTGCTGGTGAATTATCAACTAAATTAACTGCCAAGTCTGGAGGATCCGAATTTTGAGTACTAATCCGTATGCTTACTTTTTCCATCTGCTGCTTCAATAGGGTCATAAATGGTCCTCTTTGATCAGGGTTATTTTTGCCAATATACCCCATTTTTAAAGAAACAGGCGCCACGTCCTCAGATTTTTGTCCATCACGATATTCTAACAGCTGTAACCCAATTAAAGGGTTGTCTTTGTTCACCAATGGGGCCAAGCAGTTGACGGTATCAGACTCACTGACCACATCTGCTTTCCTGTTTGTTTCAACGTTTACTTGAACTTGTTGACTTTCTGCAGATTGGAACAAGTGCATATCTTCCGTACGATTTTCTTCGAAATTAGCAGCATTCATCTGATGTCCTGATCGGAGCACAACTACTGCCGGTGTTTTATCATACACCTCTGGCAATTTTCCGGCCGGGTCCTTTTGGGTTTCTGTGAAGTGGCCTATTGATAGGCTGCTGATGAACTTTGTAAAATTTTTATGGCTACAACGCCCATTCTTTAATACAATATCAATTAATAAAAAAAAAGGCTAACTATGGTAACAATCCGTTTAGATTGAATGAAATTTTAATTAGCCCCCCACCCCAAAAAAAAATTCATGTGGTTTGGTCTCATGGGGTGAGTTACGTTATGAGGTCTAAGTTTCAAATTTCAATCTCAGCTATGTAAAAACAATTCGTTGTTGCCACTGCCATCAGCCCTGGTATAAAATACAGTCACATATAACGTGTATAATGTGTATACTTTGTTCTAAAAATAATGAAATAATTACATAAATCAAAACTGATAATCTCATCCTGAAATATAAAGCATTTCACAAAAAGATGCAGAGCATAGAATCTTCAATCCGAAAGAGAATGTCAGAATTCATGAACAAAGGTCAATTTGATTGTTAGGAAAAATTATCGAACAAAGCATCCATGAAACCACAAAAATGCCTACTCTTCTCCTCTTACTCTTCTTCCTCCTCAACAATGGCTGCCTCGCTCGCCGTTACTCTTTCATCTACTCAATCTGCTCCGACGAAAAATACCAACCAAACACTCCCTACGAAGCCAACCTCAACTCACTCCTCACCGCCGTCGCCGCTTACTCCTCCCGATCACTCTCCGACATCTTCGTCATTGGAAACGACACATCCGCCGTGCCGGATACCGCCTCATTCGGCATCTTCCAATGCCGTGGAGACCTGCGAACACGTGACTGTTCCACGTGCATCGCCGCCTTGATCGGCCAGGCGAAGCTGCTCTGTCCGTACACCTACGGTGCCACCGTGCAACTCGACACCTGTTTCGCGAGGTACGAGAAGGAGGATTTCCTGGGGAGATTGGACATGAGTTTGAAGCACAAGAAGTGCAGCGCGAGTGAGACCAGCGATGCGGAGTCTCCGAGGAGGAGAGATGAAGTTCTGGCGGATCTGTTGCGAAGGGCCACGGTGTTTCGGGTCAGCACGGCGGGGGCCGTCGAGGGGTACGCACAGTGTTTGGCGGATCTGAGCGCGGCGGATTGCTCGGTTTGCGTTGCCGAGGCGGCGGCGGAGGTGAAGAGTCTCTGTGGAGCAGCGACGGGAGGGGATGTGTTCTTGGCGAAGTGCTATGTGCGGTACTGGGAGACCGGATACTATGATTCTTCTTCTTCAGGTACATCCAGGGGCGGAACCGCTATAATATTTTTATGCAGATGTTTTAGAAAAAATGGTTCACCCTACTGAATTTATATCTCGTCTATGGAGAATCCTGACTCCCTATATCTTCAACGATCCTGAAATTTTGAGATCTGGCTGAAAGTTTTGATGATTTATTTTAAAATAAATGAACCTGATTGCTTCTTTTTTTTATAGTTAAATTGTTTGAAATAAAATGCCTATTGGTAAGCATAATACAAAAATCAGACCAATTTTCCCTGTTCACGACATGCGAACAGAGGGGAGGGGGAGGGCGTCGTCTACTCTAATGTTGAATTTTTTATTCTTATGCAAAACTGGTCCATTACGGTTTGCTTCCTTACAAAAATTGCCCATTTTTTGGCTTAGTAAAAGTTTTGCACTTTTACTTTCAGTCCTGACTCTGCAATTTTTTATTTTTTTTTGAGAATCCAACTTTGTATATATTTATAGTTATTTACAATGTTCATTTACAGACTTGCTATTCCATAGGTGAGGTGCGCCTTGGCAAAAAAATAGATACAAATAAGTATACACTCTATGGGTAGTACAATCCAATCACTGAATGAATATCCAAAATTATGTCTTTTTTCATTGCTCCAACACATGATTTGTAGCTCCTAAAAAGTTGTCTACATGTTGACCTCTATACTATTGAAATGTACCTGGTTCCTTAGTGCTGGGCATTAGGCCCATATCTTTATTTTAATATTATGTTGGACTTAGCCCATTAGGTTTTAAAAATTAGTATAAATTGTAAGTTTGTGTCATAAGTGTCTTTTTCAATTCAAGATGAAGAAAGTGCAGCGCATCTAGTTTTGTTCTCTCATTCCATTCTTCATCAATGGCTTTCTTCACAAAAATTTCAAAGCCACCATGGCTTCAATAATCTCTTCACTGTCGCTCATCGTAAGGCATTCGAGGACGTCGTCCGCCGTGAAATTTAACCGTTGAAACGCCGTCAGTTTCCACGGTCCCGAGGGGTTGGAGGACCGGCGTCCGTATGTGGCTTGGAAGCACCGGCTTGCGGCGACCAGGATGAATATCCCGACACATAGAGCGGCCGCCATGATCCAGATGATGACCCCTGGGGCCTTCTTGGGTTTGCTGCGGACCTCCGCCTCACCGGCAAACGCTGCGTCAGTCCGGCAGGGTTTGTTGAGGATTCCGCCGCACTTAGGTTCCATAATAACCAAACCATGGTTACCCAGATCTCTACTCTAGGTGTTGAGAGAAACTGTTGAAATGTGGGCGGTGATGTAATGTTATCTGTTGTGTCCGACATTATGCGATTTCCTGCACTTTGCAGGCATGTTTCTACCTTATCCAAAAATTGAAGATTATGTTTGCATCGTCTGAAAATGTGGTGTCCAATCTCTGTTTCCTCATTGCATAGTGTACAGGATATTTCTTGTTCAGCAACTATTATGCCTCTTCTTTTCCCGTTTTCAGCTGACTCTGCATTTATTATAGATTTGTCGAACCAAGATGACATGGGAAAAACAGTGGCGATCATCGTCGGAGTGGTGGCCGGTGTAGCGGTTCTCGTAATACTCTTGTCAATTTGTAAAAGAGCCCTTCGTGAGTTTTTACTTCCCATTTTTTCCATTGTGCATGTTATTTCTCATTAATTTGGGAATCAATTCATTTTCATGCAAATACAGGTTGACATGGCGAGCAAATTTCAGGAAGATGAAAAGACTCATCTACTGCAAAGTATTTTATGGTAGTATAGGCTCAGTTTTTTTTGGTTCATGGGCTTATCTTACAGGAAACTGGACATATCAAGTTTGGATCCAGAGTTAAATAAATGTACGAGAAATGATATAACGCAAGAATTGTTGCCACAAAAAACCCAAGAAATGATGGGACTCAAGAAACCCTAAATGTACACCCATTTCAATCGAGAATTTTTTTCCCGGGTAATTAAAAACTTCATTAATAAAAATAAATGGCAAATATGTACACAATCACAAAATCAGGAGTACTCTGTATCAGAACATAGCCTCTTCCTCCGACTTCTAAACTATCTTAACACATATTGTTAGTTTACCAAATAACTATCCAGCTTCATGTCTTTTTAAAGTTGATATTGCAGCACAGAGATGGATATCTCAACAAGTCACCAATTGTAACACCTGTGAACGGAACTTTATGAGCTCTTACCAATACCAAATATTAGTTTGCACCCATTCCACTACCATTAAGTTTTGAGATTCTGCATCAAATCGAATAGCATTCCGTTCAATCCATAAATACCACATCATGGCTTGCCACATAGATTTCCATATTTCTTCACAATGTTTGTTAGCAACACACTGCATGTGTTTATCATAGTGGCTGTTGGACCATAATTAGTGTTGAATCCAGGCCTATAAAAATGAATCAGTCCAACTCAAGCTATTGTCCAGCCCATTACATGAAATACCAGTACAAGAAATATACCCACAACCCAGCCCAACTCAAGGAACGCTCTAGACAATTCGAGGCTCCAGATGAACTCACTGGTGAAGACAAAGTCATGAATATCTAGATTCTTCAAAAGTGAAGCTTTGATGTATAAATCAAGTTGTAACGCTGAGAATCAAGTGAAATGCAAAAAACCTTTCTTCAATGTCTTTGTCTAACTAAAATCTAATAATCAAGATTGGATTCACATCAAGCTTGATTGTCATGGTATCAGAGCAATTACGTTCCTGTCGATCTTTTCCAGTTTTCTTCGTCAAGTTTCCGCTGCTTCTGATGACTCTATTTTTTTGTTGTTGATGTTCATGCCTCTCTGTAAATTTTCAACTTCCCTTTTTTTTCGATCCTGTTTTTCTTTAGTTTGATTGCATATTCCTCTTATTCGTGTCTGCTTATGCCACAACTACTCACTTTCTTACCGTAGTTCCGCTGCTTGTTTTGTCTCTGGTTTTGCTTGATTTTCGTTCGACTGTTAGCTGATTTCAGTTTTGCTTCACTTGATTTTGATATGGTCAGAAGCCTCTGGATGAGTTTCATGTTTGAAAATTGCAAATTGATTTCTTGATGAAAGAAAACCAAATTTTTTGAGAGATGCAGATCTTTGTCAGATTTGGATTTGAAGGCCCCTGAATTAATCCGTAGACCAGCTGCTGATAACATCCAGAGACCGCCAATGGAGTTGCAATAGATGCCGAGTGGGTGGAGATAAAGAAAATACTCTCTTTAGACAGAGAAATCCAAACGCATAAAAACATCGCTTAAGGATTTGATCCGCCGAGCCGAGGTCGGTGGTAAAAGAGATTTTCTCGGTTTCTGTCCTCCTTTTCGACGAGGACGAAAGTAAAGCAGCATGTATTCAAGTATTCAAAATTTCTCTGAATGGAGTCCAGGGCTTTTAAGAAATCAAAATAAGTCATTGGGCTGCAATTTTATTCAACTACGCTGCTGGACTTATAAAAGTGCTGTTATTGGGCTTCATTTCTTTCCTGGATTGGCTTGTTTTCTCTATCTCCTTCACCGAGTAATTGAAGCACAGTTGTATGCCGTCTTTTTTGTCTTGTTATTCAGGAATTATATTTGAAGTTTGATCAGATCCCTCGCCGAGCAGTTGAAGCGACGGCGGTACAAGGCTCCTCGCTTCTTCTCCTTTCTTCTTCAATTTCTCATCCTCTTCTTAGACTACTCTAACCATCCGTCTCTCTATACTCCTTCACCCTTTATGTCTCCTTTCCTTCTATTTCAATTCCTCTCCTCTGTCTTGATTCACCAACTATTTTATTTCACTTCTTCTCATCTTACTTTATTTTTTTATTTTTATTTCGTGTTCAAACTTCATGTGGTCATCCCACGTTTAGCTTGCGGGAGGGTGTTGGACCATAATTAGTGTTGAATCTAGGCTTATAAAAATGAATCAGTCCAACTCAAGCTACTGTCCAACCCATTACATGAAATACCAGTATAAGAAATATACCCACAGCCCAGCCCAGCTCAAGGAGCGCTCTAGACACTTCCAGGCTCCAGATGAACTCACTGGTGAAGACAAAGTCATGAATATCTAGATTCCTCTAAAGTGGAGCTTTGTTGTATAAATCAAGTTGTAACGTTGAGAATCAAGTGAAATGCAGAAAACCTTTCTTCAATGTCTTTGTCTAACTAAAATCTAATAATCAAGCTTGGATTCACACCAAGCTTGATTGTCAGTGGCCCTGAACTTCTGCACAATTGAAATAAGATAGACCAAACCAGTGATAAACTTTCTCCCAAAGCTCTTTTGTATTAAAGCATTCCACAAATAAGTGATAAGAAGTTTCCTTTGTTAATCCACACATAACACAATGTTGTTGCTCTTGAGGAATATTCACACCCCGGTTAGAGAGGTTGATAGTTGTGGGAAGTCTATCTTGCATCAGCCTCCAACAAAAGATTTGAATTCTGTTTGGAGAGAATTTTCCCCAGATTTTTTCACAATTACCTCTGCTAGTGCTGCCTGGAGTCTGACCTTCATGTATCGTTGTGTAAGATGATGCAACTAAAAGTTGACCTGTTTCTGAACAATTCCACAAACATAAATCTGTGTCAGCCTGCAAAGTTTCAATGGGAGGTAACATTCGCAGTAAGTCTTCAAGTTTTGAATGCTCTCTTGCTCTTAATGGTCTCCTGGAAGTGAGTTTCCGCCCCATGGTAAGATCATTGTCTTCTGAAGTCATTGTTGATAGAAGATTATTTTTCTCCAGACATAGTTTATACAGTTGATTGTGGACTAGTGCCAAGCAACTTTCCCCCGATCAGTTAAACCGCCAGAAGTGAGTCTTGTCTCCACATCTTGTAACCAGTTTCATATTGCTTTCAAACCAAGTTTTTGAAGCCAAGGACCAAATATCCCCCCAGTCCTGGGAAGTGCAGTCAGGCAGTGTAATCAACTTCCAGTCACTGAGATAGTCGTTCTCCTTGTAATACTTGGAAGTTATCACTTTGCTCCACAAGCTCTCGGGTTAAGTTTTGAAATGCCATAGCCACTTAGCTTGCAGAGCTTTGTTCATTGATCTTGTGTCACGTATCCCCAATCCTCCATCAGACACCTTCTTGCAAACATCTTTCCAACTTATCCAGTGAATGGGGTTGCTGCTGCTGGAGTTCTGTTTCCATAGGAATCTGCCCATAATTTTGTCTATCGTCTTGGTGATTCGCTTTGGCGCTTTGAAGAGTGATAAATAGTATATAGGCAAGCTGGAGAGCATGGATTTTACCAAGTGCACCTTCCCGCCAATGATAAGTACTTGTTGTCCCATCTTGAGACTCTCCTCTTTATCATCTCAATTATCGGATCCCACATTTTAAGCCTATTCGGTTTACCTCCTAATTGTAATCCCAGGTACAAGCAAAAGAGTAGAAGTTTGGCAATGTAGTGACTTTGCAAATCTGCTCACTATTTCTATGTTCAGATTCATACCATAAATTCTGCTCTTCATGAAGTTGATAGATTGCCCTAAAATAAATTCGAAAATTCTGAGTATACCTTTTAGTACCAAGATATTTTCTTTGTTCCCAGCCGTGAATAGCAATGTGTTGTCTGCATATTGCAAGTGTGTGAGAGACACATTGCCAACCTTGATGCCTGAGAGCTTGTTTAGAGCTACCGCCCGATTCATAAGCATTCTTAATCCTTCATCAACCACCAAGAATAAGAAAGGAGATAAAGGCTCTCCTTGCCCGAGACCTCTTTGTAGCTTAAACTCACCGGAGCTGCAACCATTCATCAGAACTGAGGCGTGTGTAGTAGTAATACATTCTCTTATCCGAGCTATCCATACTTTGCTAAAATTGAACTTTTACATCATAAAGAATAAGAAACTCCAATCCACTGCATCAAAAGCTTTGGCGAAGTTCACTTTCAACAAAATAGCCTTCTTTTTAGATTTCTTCAACCTATGAATCGCCTCATTAGCCACAAGAATTTCATCTAAGATTTGCCATCCTTTGATAAAAAGCAGTTTGATTTTTAGAGATAATCCGATGCATTACATTTTTCATTCGAGTGGCCAGTAGTTTAGACAAGATCTTATACCCACTACTTACCAAAGATATTGGTCTATAGTGCTCCAGTAGAACATGATTTGTGATTTTAGGCACCAAGGATATAAATATAGAATTCAAGCCTTTAGTTAGGCGTCCTGTCCTGTAAAATTCCGTGATGAAAGCAACAAAGTCTGGCTTCAATATCTCCAAATGCCTCTGAATAAAAAGAAAATTATAACCGTCCGGTCTAGGGCATTTAAATGTTGTGCAACTCCAGACTGTATCTTTAATTTCTTTCTCATTAATAGCAGCTGTCAGGATTTCATTTTCCTCATCTATGATTTTGAAGCTGACTGAAAGTTCCGTGTCGGCCTAGCTCAGTTTTCAAAAGAAAAGTGAGCTTCAAAGTGTTTCTTAATCCCTTCTTTGGCTTCCTCTACATCCTCTTACCATATACCATCTAGGATCAGACCTCTGGTAGCATTTGTCCTTCTATTACCTTGGACACGGGCTTGGAAATATCGAGAGTTTCTATCATCCTCCTGAATCCACTTGGATCTAGCCTTTTGCTTGAGCAAAGATTCCTTCTGCAAAATCTTGTTATCTAGTTCAGACCGAATTTCGAGCCTATATATCTTGTCCTCCTCCCTGAAGTGTCCTTGTTCTGCCATATCATCCAGGTGGACAAGTTTTGATTTTAATTCATCTATACAATAATCAACCTTGCCAAAAACATTATGATTCCAATCCTTAAGCATCAATCTCATCATCTTCAATTTTTTCTTGCAGGACAAAGCTTTTGTATCCATTTACTTGTAGAGAGGACCTCTCCTGCTTCACAAAATCCACAAATCCTCTACTTGATTCCCAACATTTCAGCTTACGAAATACTTTAGGACCCCAATTTACTTCTTCATTTTTGAATAATATAGGTACGTGATTCGAGTTCACCCTGTCTAAACCGATTTGAAACGTATTTGGCAAGTGATTCAGCCATTCTTCTAAAATCAGAAAATGGTCCAGTCTACTACAGCGGGCTCCTCCTCTTGTTAGGCATGTGAAACTGGTTCTTTGTAAAGTTAGATCAATTAGTTTTGACTCAAGAATAAATGCGTTGAACTCTCTCATTTCTCACATTCATAGGGGCGTTGCTTCTTCTTTTAGCAGGGAGTTGAGTGGCATTAAAATATCCCACCACGCACCATCGAGCTGCTGAGTCCCCTGATACCATAGATAGAATCTTGGACCACAACTAATGCTTCAGACGAATCAGACAAGGAGAGTAAGCATTGATCATTTTGATCGGAATCAAGTCAGGTCCTCACAAAATATCTACACTAAGAATGCCACTGTCAACCTGGTGATTGGTGATTTGAAAGATTGATTTTTTCAATATAACCAGTAAACCTCCAGCAGAGCCAGTAGCTTCACAATACCTCCAATCATATTCTTCATCTAGCCACATTTGTCTAATTGTCCACTTTGTTATAACTTCCAATTTAGTTTCTTGTATCATAATCAAATCAACGAGTTGAGATCGCATTAGGTCCTTAATTTTTTTTCTCTTGCAGCTCGCCCCTAAGCCTCGAATATTATATGAGATTAGGCGCATCGACTTGGGGTGACTGTCTTAGCTAGAACTGAGTTTATTGGCAACATACTATGCCCGGCATCCCTAGCTTCCATTGCATTGATTCGACGAATAACTTCTGATCTGGGAGAGTTCAGAGTAATACCAAGATCAAGAGCCAAGTCAACAATAGCTTCAGACTCAGAGGGGACCTGAGCTGGGCTAATTGCATCATTCTGTTCAGCCGCGGAATCATCAATAATACGGTGCTGGCATTCTTGGATTATGCGTGTGTGCTGGTAGAGTTTAGCTTCAGAACGGAACAGTGGATCTAAAGGAATGTAATTATCCTCACGCTTTGCTACAAATGATTTAGGGGTAAGCTGTAGCAAGGGCATGATTTCGAATGGATCAGAGTTTTGAGAATTCTGTGAGATAAGCATCGGAGTAGAACTCAAGCAGTTAATTGGTACAGTAGAGAGATTCTGCACTGATTTATCATAATTATGAGTTGAGCCATCTACCCTCATCACCAATTGGTTGTTAATAGGTCTCAGGACCACTCTCTCATGTTGCTTAGCTAATAGGGCCGTGAATTTACCTTGGCAACTTGGACTCATGGGAATTTTCCAAATCTCTTCTGTAAGTTTCTAATCTTCTCTCTACAGTGATACAGATCCGATCGATTGTTTTTTTTGGTAAGTAAACATTGTTATTACTTTGAGCTCAAACGCTCATTCACATTACAGAGTGATTCTCATTTAACCTCACTGATCTAGCCTGCCCTCTACTCATATGTAGAGGCTTTTACATGAGTTTCTATTATAGAAAAAGTAATGAACAACAAACCATCGGTAGTTTGGTCCAGTCAGCAAATTGGGTTCCTCTGAAGTTCAGCTTACCAGCGGTGAGCCAGTGCCATGTGGACAATTGAACCCATTCCAGAGGCTGTATGTTATCAGTCACCGAATCAAAACAGATGGCGTTCCTTCCTTTCCAAATGGTCCAGACTGCAGCCTGCCAAATAGCCTTCCAGATTGCATCCCCTATTTTCCTTCTTAGGAGTGCCATGTGGTTTCGGATGTGATCTAAGCCTCTTGACAAGTTGGAGTATGACAATCCAACCCAGTCGTAAATTCCTTGCCATAATTCTTTAGCACTTGAGCATTCAAAGAATAAGTGTGAAACCGATTCATCAACGAGGCCGCACATTACACAACTTTGTTCTTCTCTGCTTACAGTCACCCCTCTCTGAGTTAGATTATATGTGGTTTGGATACGGTTTTGTAGAAGTCTCCATGCAAAAAATTGTATACGTCTAGGAGCAGTTCTACCCCATACTTGTGCTAAGCATCTTTGTACAACAGAGGTTTGTCTACAAGAGAGGACGATCTTGTACGCAGAAGATATAGTGTATTTGCCAGATCTGTCACCTATCCAAGTCCAGTAGTCTGTACCGTGTTGGGATGTAGTGTAACGAGAGACACAGTTACGTAACTCATGAAGTGATTCTATCTGCAGTGATCTCAAAGGGCGCCAGAAACTCAGCTTCCAGCTGATGGAGTCTTCTGGTGTGGCAAGTACCTTTGATAACGGAATGTTCTTCTTAGTGAATAACTTATAAAGGCGATCAAACCTTAATGCAAGGAAACCTTCTCTAGTTCAGTTTTGCCTCCAGAAGAGGGATTTGTTGCCTTGAACAACAATTAGGAGAATTCTGATGTTTAACTAGTCATCTTTTGCTAATTTCCATATATATAACCAGGTAGTAGATATAGCATCAGGTAGTGTTACCAGTGACCATTCTGCAAGGTGATCTTGTTGTTTAAAATATTTGGCCCTGATAATGTCTCTCCATAAGCTGTCCTCCTCCACACAAAATCTCCATGACCATATCAGAGCTTTGTTCATTAGCATGATATCTCTGATACCTAATCCCCCATCTTTTATCTCACTGCACATGTCTGACCAAGATATCCAGTGAATAGGCCGCGCGTGTGAGGTATTCTGTTTCCATATAAAGTTGCTGAGTAAGGAGTGGATTTTTCTGAACTTGTTCTGGGGCTTTGAACAATGACAGATAATAGATTGGGATGCTGGAAATGACAGATTTAACGAGGGTAATCTTTCCTGCATATGAAAGGAATTTGTTATCCCATCTTTGAATTCTTTTGCTGATGGTTTCAATGACTCGATCCCATGTTCTGATTCTGTGGACATTTGCACCGATAGGGAGTCCCAAATAAATGAAAGGCAATGTTTCTTTTTGACAGCAGAGAGCCCTTGCGTATGTGCCCAATATTTCTTCAGTGATGATAAGGCCAATAATGCAACTTTTGGCAAAGTTAATAGACAACCCGGAGATCAACTCGAATATCCTCAGAATCCCCTTCATCAGTTTGATATTTTCCCAAGATCCATTAGAGAAGAGGATCGTGTCGTCTGCATATTGCAGGTGGGAGATAGAGGTGTCACCAATTTGAATCCCAGACCACTTGCCTAGTTCAACAGCACGGTTGATCAATAGATGTAGGCCTTCCACTACTATTAGAAATAGAAACGGAGACAGGGGGTCGCATGTCTGAGCACCCTTTTCAACTTGAACTCACCCGCGTTGCTTCTGTTTATTAAGACTGCAGCGTATGGAGTAGCGATACATTCTGCAATCCAATTTACCCAAACATTGCAAAATCCCATCTTTGTCATCATTGATAGTAGGAAGGACCAGTCCACCGTGTCAAATGCTTTTGCGAAATCGACCTTCAGCAGCACCGTCTTTTTCTTGGATTTTTTACCGTATGAACCACCTCATTGGTAACCAAAATGCTATCCAGAATTTGGCGCCCCCTGATGAAGGCTGATTGATTTCTAGAAACAATCTTGGGCATTACTTTCTTCATTCTGTTGGCCAATAATTTGGACAGGACTTTATACCCGCAACCCACCAATGAAATAGGTCTGTAATGATCTAGTTGCACAGGACTTTGTAGCTTAGGAACTAGTGGGATGAAGGTGGCAGTGAGTCCTTTTGGCAATCAACCAGTTTTATGAAACTCCTGGATGAAGGAGATGAAATCTTTTTTCAGAATTTCCCAGTGGCTTTGTATGAAGAAGTTGTAACCATCAAGGCCGTGGATCTTGTTTGCTGCACAATTCCAAACTGTTGCCCTTATTTCATTTTCAGAGAATTCAGCAGTTAAAAGAGCATTATCTTCAACCAATAAAACTGCAATCGGTGGAAGCTCCAGGGAAGGCCTGCTCCACTCTTCGGTGCTGAACTGAGTGGCAAAATGGTTAGTAATACTTGCCTTGACCTCCCTCACTCCCTCTATCTAAGTGCCATTCAAGTACATACCACAGATGTGATTTACTCTACGATTTGCATGGATTTTGGCATGGAAGAATTTGTTATTTCCATCACCTTCTCTTATCCAGGTAGCCCTTGCTTTCTGTCTTAACAAAGATTCCTTATTTTTCAACCCATGTTGTAGTTGATCCCAAACTTGATGCCTATCTTGTCTGTCCATCTCAGTAGTAATGCCCTGCTCAGCCAAATCATCAAGTTCTTTGAGCCTGATCTTCAGTTAGTAGATCCTTCTATCCACCTGACCAAACCTGTTTTTATTCCAATCACATAATTTTCTCCTCATCAAACGGAGCTTTTCATGCAGTACAAAGCCATAATAACCCTCCACTGACAGAGCATACCATTCCACCCTAACAAAGTCATCGAAGCCAGGGTCTGAACTCCAACAGTTTAATGGTCTCTGATGGGTTTTTGAGGTATAATGAATTTATGCACAAAACCAAGTTAAATTACCTAAAAACACTCACTTTACCGCAAGCATACGGATGTAGTTGTGTAAG
>JAOWBN010216981.1:0-13500 GCA_028565015.1 Pinguicula moranensis
GACATGTAAACTTGCTTAAATTGAGAAAATTGAAGTCATCCTAGTCATACTTAGGAGTATCCATTAATCCTTATTTATCTTCTCGGGATCTCAAGTGTTTAAAATTTCATTTATAGTCAAGTTATTTCGTGATTTTTAGTTTATCATAATTTCTTCTTAACTTAAAAATCCAAAAAAACAAATTTCATCCTTTTATGTTCATTTGAGTGAATTGTATGCATATTAGTTTAGATAGTTATACTTGAATCAACTTTTAATACCAAACACTCCCTGTGGGATTCGATCCTATTTTCACTTACACCACACTCGTATGCTTGCGGTAAAGGGAGTGTTTTTAGGTAATTTAACTTGGTTTTGTGCTAAATTTATTATACTTAAAAAACCCATCAGAATTCTGGACAGCGGCTTATCAATCTACCTTGTTTCATATCTGGCGATGTCAAGGTGGATTACCTACAATATTGGATAAATAAATTGTTATTACCAAAATGTCCTTCCTAAATACGTATAAATACTTCTTTTCTAACTAATTTAAATTCATTAATATAATAATTTGAATAAATTAAATTAATTAATATAATAATAATAACTAATTTAATTAATGTAATAATTACGATAATTTAATTAATTAATATAACAATTTAAATAAATTTAATCAATTGATATATTAATTAAAATAATAATTTATATAAATTCTATTAATTAATATAATAAATTAAATAAATTAAATTAGCTAATGTAATAATTTAAAAATTATTTAATTAATTATTATAATAATTTAAATTAATTTAATTATTTGTTATATTAATTTGAATAAATTAATTTAATTAGTACAATAATTTAGATTAATATATCAATTATTTCTTTGAAGAATTTATACATTGTGCATTTGTAATAAATGAGAAGTGTAAGGGCAATTTAGATTTTAACCATGCCGGATAACTGATGGTTTCCATAAACCCTTATTCGAAGGCAGATAAAAATGTTGTAGTTGTCCGTCTTCAAACCCTGCCCGGAATGTTATCCAACAGGGAGTGAGCCAAGATTCTTTGGATACCAAACAAGGAATTACTTAGGATAACTACCGGTAACGGCTTACTATCTGCTTTCTGACTGGACACCAAACGCACCCTAAATCATTGCTTAAGGGTTTAGGAGCAATCTCTTGACCTTGATACTATAAGGTGCACAGACTGAGTTGGGTTTTGTAGCAAGATAATGACCCTTGTAGTCATTCTATGACAGCCTGCATAGCTGGAAGTCATGTGATCAATTTTGTTCACAACCTTATCTTCCTTACATTGTACCATCTTTTTCGGATCTCATCTTTACTTTTTTTGCTCTTTATCTTTTTCTTTTCCAGACTTTTTTTTTTATTTCTTTTCTCTTATTTCTTTTCTCTAATTTTTTACCGCTGGTAAGAAAGCTGTACATTACACTATTTTTTATATAGAATTATGGCTTAAAAAAAAGACGAGTTTCTGCCCCATTGCAGAAAGTTGATTGTTTGGAATATTTCCACTTTCTACACTCAAGATAAAGATTCAACAGCTTTTTGTATGCAACAATAATTACAAAACAAGAAGTGTAAACTCAGAACTAAAAGTAGTAAATAACACCAGATATAAGATCAGTGGTTCACCGGAATCTCAAATTCCGACTACCTCCACGTTGAGCTCCGACAAAGGAGATTTGGCTCGATGTACTAGTATTAATCAACCAAACAATGAAGCAGTTTGTACAAGCACATCCAACCCTCGACTATACTCAACCAACAGCCAAGAAAACTCCAATTGGCCCGAACAAATCAACGACATTACTTGTCGCTTCCATCTTCTGTTACAAGAACTACCAGCAGAAACAATCAAAACTCTACAAGTTTTTAAAGAAACAGAATACAGACTTGAACAACCGAGATGAGAGAAATCTGATTGTTGGAAGAAAGCTGCACAAGTCTCTTCTCCTTCCTCAAATGCCTCTTTGAGCCTTTTATACCAATGAATTAGGGCAACACCCAATCCTCTTCTCGTAGTCATAGATTTAATCTCAAATCAATTATTCAAATTGTTTTTCCACAAGTGAAGGGCATATTGGTAACTTCAATCTCACATTGATCAAAGCTGGAGGAGCAGCTACCTCAATAGGAAACTGAGCAGAAATCACAAATCTCTTTTCCTCAAAGGTTGAAACAAGGAATGTTGGACAAGCAGTTTAAGAAGTTTCTTGAAAAAATCAAGAAGTTGCACATAAACATTCCCTTTGTTGAGGCTCTGAAGCATATGCCTTTCTATGTTAAATTTATGAAAGGACGCCTTACGGATCAAGAATTGTTTGAAGAAATCAGGGATCAAGCATAGTAAAAACTATTAAGGCATCAAAACCAATATTGGAACAAACACAAGCCAAGGAAAAATGCAAGAGGGAGATCTCGTCCTAAAAAAATCCTGATACCTCATGAGCAAGAAAAATGTCAACCCCTAGCCCATTCATGGAACTAGGACTGCTTGAAAAAATTCAACGAAAAATAGAAGACACTCGCCTCTGAGTGAAAACGAACCAAGATGTTCTCACTAAAACGTGAAAACGAGCTAAGACGTTCTCGCCATAATACAAAGCACGTCAAGTCGTTCTCGCCGTAATGCTAAACGCACCAAAATGCCTTCACTCATGTCTAAAATTCATGATAATCCAAACAGTCATGATAAAAAAAGACTGACGAAACAGGCCCTTCAACCCTGATCTAAATTTTTGCTAGCGGATTGTAAACATGGAGTTGAAAAGTTATTCTTGTATAATGGGAAACACAGGAATCAAGCATAAGTTAAAATTAAACAAAAAAAATGGATAAATTGCGCAACCCAACAAAAAATTACACAAAATAGAAGGATGAAAAAGAATTGGAGATGGAAGAAATATGTTATGCCATAGAAACTTAATCAAAACATGGAACATCAACCCCTAACCAACTACTACGATAAAAATGAATATTAACCAAAGAATTGATCAAATGCTTGCCAGAGGATCTACTCTATAATCAACATAAAAATCATATAATCAACCTTTACATGAACTCTAAGATGCATGCAATAGAATTCTCTTTAGAATATGAATTCAAAAAAACAAAGAAATTACTCTCAAGTTCATAACTTTAATCAAAAATTGATTGTATATTAAAAAAAATGAAATTGTTGCCTTTAAATAGGCTTACAAAGGGCCAAAAGTCTCCTAGTGTAGTTGGAGTCTTGACAAATTAAAATTCTAAAAGAATTGAAAACTTCCTTAAGGAAAAATCTTATCCTAATTAAGTCCTAAAAAGTAGGAAATTACATAATTACATATCAATTTGAAATTCTCACCAACTAATAGTCTAATTTAATTAAAAGATATAAGAAGGAAAATGAATATCCATCTTAGCATCTTCTAGCAGGGGTCATGACCTCCCACACGCGCAACATTCCATATGCTCGATTTGGTCTCAATAACTGCGTGCCAACTTCTAATTTGAAAACAGTATGTTCCAAAATTAGTATCCCACAATCGAAGCGTCAGAAATTGATATACTTTTGTCACAATATGGATAGATAAGTCCTCTATAATTGGTTAAAATATAAGTTTGATCAGAATTCGTTGAGACCTTTGATCGACAATAAAATTGAGGCTACGTTGTACTACAAATAGCATATCGTGACTGAACAATAGTAGTCTGTTCCAAAATTTATATCTCACAATCTGATTGTTCAAATTGGATATTCTTTGGACGGGATGATTCATAATGAGTTCGCTAACTCTGGTTAAATTGGCATACCGATCAGACAAAGTTGGTCATTCGATTGGAAGAAACTATGAAACTGCACTTTGCTATAATTCACAGCACATGGTTCAATTACTTTAAACCATGCAAGAATTCAAATTTGTCTAGGACCTCCAACATTCACATCATTCCCTTCTTCCTGGGAAGGATTTGTCCTTAAATCTAAATCTCCATGTGAATTAAAATACTCTACACAAGCTAGTAAGAACATAGGAATTTCTATTGAAGATCGTATCATTTCTCATATCTTAAAAAAATTCGCCCTAGAATTTTGATTTTGCGATTGACCTTCTCCAATAAATCATAAGGACCATTCACATAAATAATGCTTAAAACGGGACACAAAACCATTACAACACATGAAAGGTGGTTCATGTTTAAAACTATCTTGTTCCAACTCCGAACCAGAAATCGCACTCGTCATGACCATTGGTGTACTATCAATATCAGATATTTCTTGGAAGGTTCCCATCCAATCCTATTGTGATGGCACTGCATTCAAACTCATCGTGGATCCTGTTATAAATTGAATAAGGTGATCTGAATTGGGTGGCTTCGCTCAAGATATAAAACTTGGACCCTTTGCCCTGTTTTCCTCATGTGATGAATCAATTTTAGCCACGATGTCGACTGAAGAATTCAAATCTTCTTTTCGTTTCTCAACAATAAATGAAACCTCTTGTGATCCAACTTCCTCTCTTCTTGAATAAGCTAACTCGGTGTTCACAATCTCGTCGGTCATGACTAGGCTAAGGGTGCTTAGATCGCTCTCCTCACTATAAACATTTCCCACATCGGACACATGCATAACCTGGTTATTTGAACACAAGGCAATCATATGTCCAAACCCTTGGCACTTAAAACATCTTATCTTTGAACTAGGACCTTCGGAAGTTGGCAGATTGGGCCTCTGGTGCTAGTTTAGTGTGACCTATAGCATTGTGCTCTTGTTAGTTTCATGTATACTGGATGATGAAAATCATTTTGTTCATTGAGTTTAAATATGTATATTATGGATCATTTGGGTTGATGACTCAAATTGTGAATCTCCATAATTTTATCAAACTCTAAATTAGTCCCAAGTCTTAAAAAGACATTAGCAAGGAAATAACTAGATGACTAAATTGACTAACATGTGGATTAATGCATGATCATGTTTCACAGATCATTGATACGAGATATATGTTTAATCGCGTGAAATATGAGTGTACGAGGTACATGAATATTGGACTCGACCTATTTGACTTGCTGGATGGATTGTGTTTGTGTCATCAACAAAGTCATATAGTATTAATTTAGTTATCGGAGATGTTCATAATTTTGAGAGATGAATGTGTATTACGTGGGATTATCAGGCACCTCTTTTGACCGAGGGGTTATAAAGGTAAGTTTCCCGAATATGCACGATCCATACTGGAAGGTATGGAATGTCAAGATGATACTTTTATCTATCTCATATTGGGTGATATTATTAACATCCCTGGACCCCTTGATGCAGGAATAATTGTTACGCTGACAATTGTGATTATGAGATAGTCACATATTAACAATTATTTACTGATATATCCAGAAAGTGATTAATGATTAAAGATGACACATTCCTCGCTTGACATTAGTCATTGGATATTAAGTGACAAAAGAATTAATAGTAAATGGGATTTATAGGATCACGATGTATCTATATTAAATCGGATCATAATGCATTACTAGATGCCGCTTATGATAGTACCGATTTAGATATGGATCCTATCACGTCGCTCTATCTGGTGAACTGGAAAATTAAATAATTAATTATGTGAGACATAATTGGCGAATTTCACGGACGAGATTTAATTGTAAATTAATTGCTTATATTTCTTGATTTGGGCCTTGAGGCCCAAATGAGATTAAAATCTCATATAAGTTAGTCGGATAAGGAAGCAAATTGTATCAATCTTCCATTTGCGTTTTCCTCTGCGACAAAGAAATATCCGACCAACCGAAACTTCTCCGTAAAATCATCTCCGACCACTGTGTCGTCGGAAATGGCCTATTAGCCACTTCTCTTCGCCAGGGAGTGCTCCGGGTAGCGAGTTACCTACGTTGGAACTTCCGTGGTTGATTTTTCCTCTATGGTTTTTGTACGGTTTCAAAAACTTCCGGCGGGTCTTCACGGATTCCGCTGAGGTTGAGGTTAGCAACCTTTATGTCTATAACACGAATTAACGTATTTGGGCTCGATTTCATAGTTGGTCCGAATTTGAAAGTTTTCGGAACGTTAGAAATCGACTCATTTGATCCTACTTGAACCTCCAGCAACTGATCCTACAGATCCTACAAAGGTTAATCCAGATCACATCAAATGGAAGGAAATAGACAATAGACTCTACTCTCTGCTCATATCCAGCTTTACCGATGAAGCCCATGGCCTTGTGGTTGGCAAAAAGACTACTCATACTGTCTGGATGGCCCTGGCAAGTGACTATGGTTGCACTGGCCTTTCCAACGAACTCAGTCTCCATGATGAATTACAACAATTCCACCGGGGCACCTCTCCATCCAAGACTATGCATGACAATTTCTCCTTCTATGTGATCAGCTTGTGGCCTTAGGACGTTCAGTCGCACATTTAGACCAAAGTCATTGGTTTCTCAAAGGACTTGACCCTGATTTTGCTACCTTTGCCAGTTCCCAGCTATCCCAGGACCCGTTGCCTACCGTGCGTAACATAATTACTCGAGCGAAAAATTTCCATGCTTTCTACAGTCGCACTGTGTTGTATACATCTATTGTTGCTCTTGCTTTCGCCACATCTCTTGGCCCTTAGACCATGCCTAATTTACCTTCCTCCACGGCAACCGTCGTCCCTCCTCCAGATCCAAAGATTTCTCAGACCATTACACCCCCTAATCCTCACACATCATACTCCACAACCAAATTTATAGGAAACACCGGTGTAACCCCCGATTATTCTCCACTGCACCCTTCTCCAAATCCCCTTCTAGTACCTCAATTTATTTCACCAATTCCCTCCCCATTACCCAACAATTTTCATTACAACAGAGGCAACTCTGGCAGTAGAGGTTGTTGGCGTGGTTACTCCCCAAGGTGTCTGATTTGTGGTAATTATGGACATTACGCCGATAATTGTCGCTCTCGCTACTCCACCTTGAAGTTCTCTTGCACTGTCCATTAGGAAAATGTTGCGGCCGATAGCTCTATTCTCGATCATGGCATGTCTTCTGGCTTTTCATCGGGCGGATTTTTTATTCACCGATTGGGCTTCCTCATGGCACTCAGTTACAGGCCCATTCTTCTGGACACCAGTCATCTGGTGGACTTCAGCCCATTTCAGGCCAACCTCCATTTCGTAGTTCTGGCTAGCTCGTTCCAATAGCCTAATCTATTGGTTATTTTGGATCGTCAAACCTCCCTGCCCACACACATGTACATCCCTCATCTGGGCCCCCATTCGGCCCCTATTCCGGGCCTTCTCATGTCCAACCTTCGTTTATTGGCGCCTCCTTTAATGGCCCCCCTCCCGTTGGTAATTTTCCTGGATATCTGCCTCACCATGGTTTGTTTGGTCCTACTCCTTCATCTACTCCATCTTCTACAAGCTTTGGTGGCCCAATTTCTGACTGGTATATGGATTCTTGTACCTCTACTCATATGACTTATTTCCCAGCCATCCTTGATCACTCAACCCCCTATACAATTAAATCTTGTGTTGTCGTTGGAAATGGTGCGCCTTAATCCATTACTCATATTGGTTTTGTTTCCACTGATTTACCTTTACTTGATGTTCTTATCGTTCATTCCATTACTAAAAATCTCTTGTATATTAGTAAGCTTACTACTGACTTCTTTCTTGCCATTACTTTTCTTGATGATTGTTTTGTTGTTCAGAGATGCCACACAAGATAGGTGATTACAACCGGCCGAAGTGATGGCGGTTTATATGTACTTGAACGCAATCTTGTATATTCGGGTATCGGGACGGGACGGGTATAACCCAGAAACTAAAAAAGATTCCCAATTTCTCGATACCCGAAAACCCAATTTTCTGATTCCCAATTACCTGAAACCGTCCTGATTCGCGATTACCCAACTTATTTCGAGTAATCGGGACCCGAATCCCAACAGACCGTTTGGCTACCCCTAAACATGTTGCTCATAAACAGGCAAAACATATAGAACTATATTACCACTTTGTTCAGGAACAGGTACTTGTCGGCACACTTTCCACTTAGTTTGTTCCATCCTATCTCATGGTTCTGATATTTTTACAAAGAGTCTTTCTCGTGAGTTGTTTGGATTTTTTCAGTCCAAGCTTCATTAAGATACAATCTCATGCTCAACTTGCTGGGGGGTGGGGGGTTGATGTATATCCAATTGCCCACAAGAATTCTAAGAAAAAACTGGTGGACAAGAAGATCGTAGCTACAACTTTTCAAGATATGACTGCCCCTTGTCTTCAGTCGACAGACGATCAGGCTGCTTCTCAAGAAAATCAAAATTCTACAGATTGAGTTCACATAAATGACAACGAAGCTTGACGAAAATCACACAAGAAAGATCACAGAAATTCAGTTATAAAAACATAGTTTGTATCATGTAAAAATTAAACTTGAAATGATGAAGATTGTTTTCTCTCCACCACCATATCTTCCTTCAAGCTAACTACTCACACATTTGCACCACATTAAAAATTTAAGAATCACTCAAGTAATTTAAATGTTATCATAAACATATTTAAGTTAATTAAAATATAAAAAGAGAGTTATTTGTCTCCATTGTTGCTACACGAAACTAAGCTTTTGAAGACTTGTAAATAGACTCACCTCCCTTAACCTCCACCCTATCCCACCCCACACACCCAATGCATATTTTGGACATTTGGCTACGAAAATGCAATTTTCTTGTCATTTTAAGCTAAGAAATTAATATTTCCATTATTAATTGTTTTTAAATTATAAAAATTAAAAATAAAAATCAAGGGTGGTCCATGACGACCCAGCCCGGCTTCGGCGTGGCCAAATTTTTATAAATGAGCAGAACCAGCCCAACACGTATACCATAAATGGGTAGGCCAGGATAAAAAAAATATATAGTCTGACGAGTTATGCAAAACCGGTCGGGTTGGCTTCGTTTGCACGTTTGTCGACTTAGGCATGGACAAATAGTTCAGATACCCCACCAGTATCCGATTAATTTATCCTAATGGTTTGGGTTAAATGTGTTCGATTGTCAGAACACTAAAATTTAATCTCAATTTTTAGGTATGAGTTTGGCTATAATTTTTGAACCCGATACCCGAATGGGGTAACCAAATTAAAAAGAGTTATTATGTATTAAATCATATTTCATATTTATAAGAATTTTATGTGTATGTACTATATGAGAATATGATGTTATTATATCAAATTATATGTTTCAAAATGTACTAGTCTAATAATAAATCACTATATCATTTATAATAATATGATTTAGAATTTGACAACTTGAGAATATTATTTAACTTCAAACTTACATATAAAAGAACAAATTTAACTTCAAAGTAGAAGACTACAGATTATACTTTATCTGAATCAACTACAAAATAAGACCATATGAAAAAACATATATTATATCATTCAACAATTAAAATTTGACACTGAACAATGAATTAATTAAATTAATTAATTTTTAATTAATCATGCTTTGTTAGTTTTATTCATTGAATAATTGTTATTACTCATTTTTAATTTTATAATTAAATAACCTGTTATTATGATACGTCCAAGTTGTGTTTTGTGACTTATTTCATCAATGTTGGACTAAACTCGCAAAGTTATATGTTGGAAATTCAAGTCAGATCCATGCTGAATTCAGACCAAACCCGGACAGAAAATCGAATTATAACTATCCCAATTTCAGAAATATGAATTTTTAAAGAAATAATCTCGTATTGTTGTTGAACTAATACACAATCTAAACAAATCGGCCCACAAAGAGAAATAAATCCTAATGGTCCAATATTCCGCACGTTAATTTTTAGCAAATCAAGGCCCAAATAACTTGATCCAAGTAGCTGCCCATCATCAAACGTCTACTTCTTTGCATAACTTTGATTTTTCCATCCGATTCCTAATATCCGACGACCTCTGGAAATGCATCTTCTCCTTGTTCTAAATAACCAAATCAAACATACCCAGTATATTCCGTCTTTAGACAGAGTTTGGGGAGGGTGAGATGTACACAGTCATACACTGACCTCTAAAAAGAGATCAAGGGACTATTTGCATGGAGATCCTTGACTCTTCGAATACACACACAAACACAAAAAAAATGAGAGAGGGGGAGAGGGGGGAGGGGGAGGATAAAGAAATTGGTAACTGCCCAGGAGATGAATTAATATACATTTAATGAGCTAGGTCGATAAGCAGATAAGTATGTAAGCATATAGGTATACATGTAAAGAAGTACGTGCTACCCCGATACCTACAAAGTATACCCCGTATAATTCTCCATACCCCTATCTCTCTACCTCTCGAACAGTAATCCTACGTTTTCAACCCACTCTATCAGAGGTCATGTTCTCGGAGAGGTCTAATCCTCCTAAATCCAATCGAAGCTGCTTCTCCTTGTTCTAAATCAAAATCACTAATAAGCAACAAATAAGCATAATATGCCTGATACGGGCCTCATGCCTGAAGTTGCGGTAATCATTTGGGCCCACCGACACCAATTATCAAATCGAAGATTATAGAAATGCAAGGGACCGAGGTGTAGATATCGGGTGGACACTCGAGGCATTCGTATTTCCTAGTTAGAGGTGAAATTCTTGAATTTATGAAAGAGGATCAATTGGAGGACAAGTCTCAAGCCTGATGTTGCGGTAATTTCAACTCCAATATCGTATATTTAAGTTGTTGGAATTACAAAGTTCGTAGTTAGTTATTGGGATAGGCCGATCGATCCGCCTCTAGTGTGCAACGATCGACCCCACCACCCACAAAATTTTAATTATTGCCCTAAAATTTTTCTAAAAATTTCATTAATCACCATCCGGAACATTTTTCATATTTTTCAAAAATTTGATCTAAAAATTGTCGCTCTGCAGTTGCTCGACAAACGCTCTGTAGTCGCTCGACATGCGCTCGAGCGATGATCGGCAATCGAGTGACCTCTCGGTGGCGGATCACCGCCATCCTCCATCTCGGTCCGTTGTCCAAATGACGCGGAGATTCATCCTCCATCTTGGTCGTCACACAGATAACCGATTTGAATGATTTGAGTATGATTATTACTTTTTGAAACCGAATTGAAAAATTGAACACAACATTTGTTCATCTCTTGGATAGCAGAGATGATATAGCGCAAGAAACAAAACCCAAGAATTGCGCAAGAATACTTAAAATAACATTCTTTCTCACATAGTGATTGTGTTTTTACGTGAAATAGACTGCAAAAAATGCTATTTTAAGCATTCTTGCATGGTTTCTTTGCGCTTGTTTTCTTGCGCTATATCATTTTTCCTTGAATAGGAAAACTATTCAAGAGACTATTCTTGGATAGGAAAACTATGATTCTCACCAACGACACCAAACAGAGATTGGAAAAAATTGAAAAGCTTTTAGGATGTAAATTTCATTTTCGGACATCACTTATAAATTGATGTTCTTATAACAATTTGATTCAGATCATCCACATATACATCATATTCTAAACTTTTAAATAATATTTTGACTAGTTTCCACTCGTTTTCCTCCTTGGTATGAAATACCACGTGAGTCCTCCGATTTCATTCCTGTAATTTGAAATGTTATATTAATTACTACATGCCAAAGATCCTTTCTGTGTTGACTCCACCTCATTCTTGTAATACTTGTTAGCGGGCACTACCTACCTATCATTACTTCTGTTTATCCTTTTGTATCAAAGGGATAAAGCACAAAATCATGAACCTCGTTTCATCAGTCATGTGATGTATAAATTGGGGTTTGGGGGGCGAATTCACTTGTAACAGCAGTTGCGAGATATATCTTTAATTGTATTCTTCAGTTTATAATTGAGACAGATTGGTAGAAGAGAAGAGAAAGAAGCAGCATTATACGGTATGAATCAACATCTCATCAAGATTTCTCGATTTGATTTTATGTTCTCTTAACCTGCAAATACCACAACTGCTTTCTTAAAGCTATAAGCAAATGCAGTTTCATATATATAAATTGTTGATGAATTTCCAGTAGTACAGATCTGTATGTGTGTTAGTATGCCAATGGTAGAACAAAATTTAGGGAGGGCCTAAAATTTTTTTTAGTGGGAGCAATTTTTTTTTCTAACAAGGATAAAAAAAAAAAAAAAAAAAAACTAGGGGATTTTTTTTGGGGAGGTGACAAAATAATTTATTTGCTCAATAATCATAAAAGAATAATTTTAGGAGTTCAAGTAATCATAAAATAAAAATTAAACCATTTAATATATTACAAAGTTAAATTTATTAACAATATATATATATATATATAATCCAACAAAAAAAATCTACATGTTTCACTCCCGATGATTACTCTTATCATAAAATTCATCAATAAAAAAATTAGAATCAATGGCCATAGATTTTTTTGTGGGTTATCTTCATTCTTCAATCAAGGTACTTTACAATTTCAAATTTATCAGTTTCAAATTCCTCTATTTTAAATATTAGGGATTGGGTTATTTTCGAAATTTTCTTTGATCTTGCATTAATCCATCCAGAAATAAAAAATATGAGTGCTTGTAGACATTAGAAACATGAGTCTTTGAAATGTATTTGGGTTGGACCAATTTTTTTCTTATTACTTTGATTTTCACTTAAAATTTTTAAAGCCAAGATCTACCTTTGGAGTGGAACAACTAAATTTGGCCCAAACACATTAATTTTTTTGGGTCCAAGCAAATTTAATTTTTTTTAAACCAAGTATATTTTAAAGTTACCCAAAATCTAGGAAGGTCCTGGCTCCCTGGCCCCCCTCTAGATCTTCCCTATGCATAGGTATATATTTGCAGGATGAAGTCAGGAATATAAGTTCGGTGGATGGCAAAAATTTTTTTTTGAAGAACAAACTTTTGGAGGGGGCCAACAATAATTTTGAAAAAAAAATTGCATGTAAAATTACATATATGTATATATATAATTTTTAAAAAGTCAACATAAATATTTTGGGGGCAAATGTTGGGGGACCATCCCCTGATCCCCCTAGCTCCGTCACTGTTTGTTACCTTCCATACTGAAAAATTGGTGATGGATGGGAGGTTGAATCCTTAACTTATAGTCATTTTAACATAATCACTAAATTAATATTTGTCCAGTTTATTCTATATAAGAATAATGGGGGTATGGCATGAATATGTAATATTTTTTTTCGTGTACAACTTATGAAGAGACCTTTTTTTGATAATTAGCTTATGAAGAACCTTGTTTTTTTCGGTAATTACCTTATGAAGGTATTATTGTACATAGAACCGATTCTCCTCTCGTCTCAGTGTGTTGCTATGGAAGGCTCGAGATATACCATCACGATGTCTGAGTTTAAACTTTTCCATGGCATCGACCGGTCCCTTTACGGCCTTCTTTTGCTCGATCTTTGTCGTGATCCCATTGAATCCCTATATATAATGGGGTTATGGATGTGGCTCGAGCGACGCGGATTCTCTCACTTCATCAGCAAGATTCTGTGTCTTCCTCC
>JAOWBN010216991.1:0-13498 GCA_028565015.1 Pinguicula moranensis
AATTCAAATACTTTTGACTGTAAATTCATGTTCAGTAAAACAATTCAAGTTTGTTTTACATAAAAGTCAATACAGACTGTAATGGATGAGAAATGGTATAGCGCACTAAAAATCTAACGCTTGAAATTCAAACACGAGATTAAATGACCAAAAAATTCTATATTTAACACTGTTATAAAATTCAATACGAAAGTATTTAAGTTATTTAATCCTGTTCGTACACCGTTCGTGTGCGTTGTATCATTTCTCGTAATGGATGTTTGCCTTCCTTGGAGATTGGACTCAAGGTCATCCCTCTGTTAGTAGCGATTCATTCCCCAAAATAGAACGAAAATAAAATCCCATCTGTTGTTCCACATCGCTTGGGAAAAGAGGAAAACATAGGTCTAAATATGAAAGTGAACTAAAAATTGGAAACCTTAGTTCTTAGATTTCTCAGGGAGTAGTTCACTGGCATGGTATCAGAGCGAGGTTGGGGGACTGCACCGTCCCGGAAAAATCAAGAGCATCTGAGACCCGTAACTGCACTAGCCCGGCCATATGAAATATGGTGTTGGTTGCGAGGTACAAGGCCTAGAATATAAGTCTCAACAGGGCATGCCTAGTTGGGACTTAAATATGAAAGTGGACTACAAACTGAATACCTTTGGGCTAAGATTTTTCAGGGAGTGGTTCACTGTTATAGTCTATTTGGTACCACCTATTTTTTAGATAATTTTTCCCCTTCTACTTTTTTTTTCAAGTTATTTCAAAAACAGTTTTTTAAAACTCCACTTCTTTTTTTTTTTCCAGTCAAAACTCATTTTTTTAGAAGTAAGTAAGAGACTACTTTTTTTTTCTACTTCTACTTCTCATGACAATTTCGCAAATAAATTAAAGTTATCTTACCAAATTTAACTACAAAAAACTATTTAATTAAATTACAGGTTTTGATTGAAAACACTGTTTTAATAAATTTTTCTATTTTTTCATAATTTTATCAAACACACGAAAAATACAATTAAAAGTAGAAGTCGAATCAAAAGAATAAGTAAAAGGAAAAACAAAAAGAGAAAATCACTATGAGTACAAAACAGACTCTTAATAGAAATCATTTTGATCAAGTCGATTATTAACACAAAATTAAAATAATTATCAAATATGACACTTTCATATCCATTTCCAATAAAAACATTGTATGTCCAAACACACCTTTCCAAAACTTTTCATATTTATTGATGGACTACTTGTTGTGGATTCCAAGTGAGGTCTTTTTCACTACACATTACATAGTTACACTTCGGGCTAAGGCTGCTTAATCAATAATATCGATCGGTGTTCCAAATATCGTAACAAATTTTTTCGGTATCGAAAAAAGTTTACCGATCTCGATCCGAAATATAGAATTACCGATACCGAATTATCGAAATACAAAATTACCGTTATGAAGTTTTTTAATTTTTTTTGGTAAAATATCGATTTACCGGTTTACCGAACCGTACCAATCGATATTTGGTATCGAATACCGATCGAATTTTTTATCATCTTTATTTTGGGCGTGTTTTGTACCCATGGAGATTTTCTTCTTTTACTTTCCTTTTACTTCTTCTTTTAATTATACTTCGCTTTTTAATTTTGTATTATTTGAGTGTTTGATAAAATTATTAAAAAAATTAAAAAAATTATTGCAATAATGTTTGCAATCAAATTTTATAAGTTGATTAAATAGTGTTTGTAGTTAAATTTGGTAAGATAACTTTAATTTATTTACAAAATTGCCATTAAAAGTAGAAATAGAAAAAAAATAACCTCATACTTACTTCTGTAAAAAGAAGTTTTGGTTGGAAAAAAAGGAAAAGGAGAAGGAGAAGTGAAGTTTTAAAACATTTTTTTTTGAAATAATCTAAAAAAAAGAGAATGAAAAAAATAATTTGAAAAATAAGAGGTATAAAATAGGGCCTTAGTCAACCAACACCACATTTGACTGCTGATGGCAAGGTGACTGCGTGGCGTTACGATCCTAAGGTATGGCGAGAATCCTTGGTGTAGTTGACTATTATTTGTGACTTGCCTATCAACTTTGGAGAGCATTATGCTAATGAGAAACATATTAAAAAAATCTTTTAACCCCTCCTAAACAGTTAGTGCAGGCACACATGACATCGAAGAATATTTTGAGAAACATATTGTTGAAATGAAAACCATGATCATTGCTTCACAGTATTGTGTAGCCTTCACGTCTGATATATGGGATTCTAGAGCCCATCTAGATTATTTCGGTGTAGTGGCACATTATATTGACGCTAGCTGGAATTTAGAAAAGCGAATAATTGGTTTCATGGTTGAGAGGTACACTGGTGAGGTCATTGCAGAGAGTATTTTGGATGTATTCAAGGCATATGGATTCGTGGATCGCACAATCTCCATCACACTAGATAATGCACCTGTGAATGCAAAAACTATGAGATCACTTGAGGGTCCGTTGAGGTCATACAATACTGGCTTTCTTTTGCATCAGAGATGTGCATGCCATGTTATAAATTTGATCGTTCAAGTAGGTTTGAGTACTTTAGAAGATTATGTTGGAAAGGTTAGAAAGATTGTCGTGGATAAGGGTGTTTCCCCAATGCATCAATGCCTTCAAAACTCAAAGTGTCTCCTTAGGTTACATGCCTCGCATTTTGGATGTAGACATGCCAATTAGATGGAACTCGACATACATTATGGTGAAAAGATTGTTTGAGTACAAGATGCCCATATCCCAGTATTTGATGAGTGCATAGATGCATACTTTCTCTCATCCCCCAACTCGGACTATTTACCTTATAGCATCATAGTCCTTTTATTACTGCAACCTCATCTGCTCCCTTGTCTCCATTTTGAAATCGGAAGAAAATCTGGCTGCCGTTAGAGTAAGTCTTGATGTTTTCTCTACTCAAGCTTCAGTTTCTCTTAATCAATCACAGCCGCCATCCAGCACACAAGGAGATCTTCTAAATCCCTCATGTGTTCAGGCTTTGAGAGGTTCCTCCATTCTTTGTGTTCTGCAATCCACACCTCTAGTTCAGCTTCCATATGGATTTCTCAAGTTCAAATGAGGCCTTAACTGCTGTTTTTTTATACATCCAAGAGGTTATACAATCTAGTCAGTTAATGTATAGTCAAATGAGCTTTTTTGTTGTCTTTAATCCTCATCCATGTAAATATCATGATGTGCTCACAAATCAGTGTTAGGTCAGGCTGAATGGCTCTGAAATGACAGTTGTTTCTTGCCAACTAGATGTGCCAAACTGTTGAAAATCATATGGTTCTCCATGCTTGAAGGTTGGTCTTAGGAGGACATAGTGTAGAGAAAGTTTCCATTGAGGAGAGCTGATCCATAGGGGTATCCATGGGTTGCAGTTGGAGACATGAGACAAGCCCCTCCACATCTGTACCGTAGTGAAGCAAGAAGAGAATAAGTGAAGTACAATTTTAAAGTAAGAAAGGCAGAAAGTGCAGTGGTGTGATTGGTTTTCTGCTATCAATCCTCTTCTCATCATTGCAATTGTGTGGGGAAGGCATCTTGTAGTAATTTCCATACAAAAATTTGTATTTTTTTAGGTACTAGTGTGCCCCATACTGAGGTTAGTAAGGAAACTTCTTGTGTAGTGTATGGAGTGAGTTGTGCAGAGATCAAATGTATATATGCCATTCTGACTGTGTATTTGTCATATGGATTTCCTTTGTATATGTATCTTTTGGGTTCATCAGTGTTGGCTGGACAGTCCTGCAGAAAAGAGTGAAGGTTAGATAGTTCAATGTTTTCAGAAGACCTTAGTGTTCTGCGCCAGTTCCACTGCTAGTGCCAGGATCCATTTTGATATTGCACTATGTCTGATATGCAGGCTGAAGGGCAGAGGCAAGTCTAAACAACCTGGGAAATTAGACAACAAGAGGACATTGCTTATGCCACTGGTCCAGCCAGAATCTGAATCTATGGCCATTGCCTATTAGCAATGCAGTGTGATCCCTAAACTAGTCTATTCTGGCAAGATCGTGGAGATTATTCCACCATTGATATGCATAGGATATGGCTCTTCTTCGACCACTGTGTGCAGCATCAGGCTAAAGTTTGGCATACAGTGCATGGAGATCACCAATGTGCAATGGGCCATTGTAGTTGTACTTTGAATGCAGAAATTTTGATTCCAAACTGTCATCTTAATTTAGGGGTCTTGCCCCCCACTTTTCTAGCATGGCTTGATTAAAGTATCCGAGGTGTCTAACACCCAGACCACCTTCTTTAATAGGTGAGCATACCTTCTTCCAAGATGTCCAGCATATGATTTTCTTGTTAGGCTTCTTGTTCCAGAAAAAATTCTCTTTATATAGTTGTTAGTTTCTTGATGACCTTTTGAAGGGCTCTGAAGAAGGCAAAGAAGTGAGCAGTTAGAGCATTCAAGACTGAATTTAGGAAGATCAACTTGCCACCAGAAGACAGGAATTTATGGTCCTAGAGATTGAGAGAGTGTTGAAATCTGTCAATGATGGGAGTCCATGTTGTAGAGTGATACGAAATGACACCTTAAGCCAGTCCTAAGTATTTACTGTTGAGGGGAATATTTCAAACTGTGTAAAAGTGAAAATAACAAAACGAAGCAACAAAACAAGATTTACATGGTTTGGCCTGAAAGCCTACATATCAAGTCCTGGTGGTTCAAGTGGTGAGCAATTAAACCTCACAACTGTGAGGTCCAAGGATCGATACCCGCCTGGGTCGCAGAACAGACGACCTCTTTATATAATTACAAGGGTAAGGTCGCGTACATCAGACCCCCAGACCCCAACTTAGTTGGGAATATACTGGTACGTTGTTGTTGTTGATTTGCATAAGTTAAATGAATTGATTTAATCATTTGAATAAATTAAATAAATTTCTTTTTTGTGAAGGCCAAATTTTATATATACAGAAGAATTTACAGAGAGAGAAAATACATATTCAATTGACCAGAAATCATACTCCTGACCAATTACCTAACGCCATGGTCACCAGTGGCCTGACGGCGAACTCCTTGCTCTAATCATTTAATTTAATTAATATAATCATTTAAATAAATTGAATTAATTAATTTAATCAATTAGGTAAATTAAATTAATTAATATAATCATTTAAATAAGTTTAATTAATTAATATAATCATTTAAATATATTAAATTAATTAATATAACAATTAATATAATGTAATTAATCAATATAATATATTTTAATGTTTTTCAGACTTTTCAGAAAATTGAAAATGTTTGCTCATTTTACCCAAAATCTGTAATGGTTAGTATGCAATTTTTGACAAAAATGAGCAATTTTAATAATGTATCTTTTTTCAAAATATATATATTAATAAATTAATTAATTAATATAATCATTAAAGTAAATTAAAATAATTAATATAATCATTTAAATAAAATAAAACAATTAATATAATCATTTAAATAAAATAAACAAATTATAAATCATTTAATTAAATTAAAATAATTAGTAATAAATTAAATTAATTAATATAATAATTTAAATAAATTAAATTAATTAATATAATAATTTAAATATATTAAATCAATTAATAAAATAATTATATATATAAAATTAATTAATATAGTAATTAATATAGTTAAATTAATTTTTTTTGAAAGGCCCAATTTGATATATATATATATATATATATATATATATATGTACGAGATATTTACAACAATAGTGTTCACGAAATTGTGACTCCTATCCTCCTGACCAATTAGCTGACGCCATGGTCTACAGTGGCCTAGTGGCGAACTCCTTGCACTAGGTTCTTAAATGCAAGGCTAGCCATAGATTAGCCTAAGCCGTGTAAACTTGCCACTGGATCAATCCGCTACCACATGACATCTTCAATATAACTATCATGTGGTGTACCAATAAATTCTGCAGGCCCAGTCATGCCATTAGGATCGATCACAGGAGGACCCTGGTTATGGTGTTGCACCTTGCTGCCAATGGGCATGGCCAGCATGTAGACTGCAAGGCCTTTTAGGAAAACCGTGTTTGTTAAAGCATGGCTGTGGACGAACCTTTCTCATCGATCAGGCAGATATAGTCCCTAACCTGTACCACAATGACACAAGTGTGAAGTAAAAGATACATTGGAATGAGCTTAAAGGTAAGGGTCATTCCTGTGTGATGCGGGGCTCTCTTCCCCAAGTACACCCAACTGCACTGGATAGATCCAGCGCACAGTGTGAAGGTGCTGCAGTGATGCCTCATGCTTCCTGTTCACCATCGAATGGTCCATTATGACCACAAAACCTGACCTCTCCACTTCGAAGCAGTTGTTGCCATTCAGATGGAGTATTACTGTCAGGGACATGTGGATCACCCCCCTAACGGCTGCATAAGATTTGGTACATGGCCAGCCATGACATATGTCCGAGTGCCTTCCTCAGGCAGCGATTGGCCTTGTTGGTGTGTCTTAAGCCTTTGAGTATAATATGTAGCAACCGGATGTTGCCGTTGCATGAACAATTTATCTCCTAGCCAGGACCAACCGTCCTTAGCGGATGCAAGCCTGAGGATTGAGGTTCCAGTCAGCAAAGCAGTATGGAATAGGTTTTCTCCTGGCTTTTATCCACAGCCATACTTCCCTCTGGATGCCGTAGAGCAGCATGTGGCTGTTTACAGGAATGGCAGAGAAGAAGGCTCTATTCCTAGCCTTCCAAGTGAACCACATTGCTGCTAACCATATAGCATTCCAAGCAGGTAAGTTAACTCCCATGGGGGCAGAAGCTGAGTGTTCCTGCAGAGTTGGGACAGCAGAGATTGCTGAGTGTGGTTGCAGATAGTTGAGCCAGGAAACAATGCTACTCCATAGTCTAGTAATAATCGAACACTCTAAAAAGAGGTGCCGCACAGTCTCATCTTGAGAATTACAAAGGGGGCAGACAATTTCCAGATTGGCTGGAATAATGCCTCTCTCCTGCAAAACAACTTTGGTGGACACTGCAGATTGTGTTAGCAACCAAGCAAAGATGCAAATTTTCTTTGGTGCTAGGCAATCCCAGATTAATTTAGTGCATGCAGTATGAGACGAGGAGAAGGGGTGTAACAAACCTGCAGAAACTGCTGTATAAGCATCACTCACCCTGTATATCCCTTGATGATCTAGAGTGTAGACATACCTGTCCTGCTGCAAAGGGTTTGGTGAAGTATCCTGAAGCAATCCAGATAACACAGCAAGGTCACTCATTTCAGAATCACGAACCCCCCTCCTCCATCTCCAGCACCACAACCAGTTGTTATCAACCCATACTCCTGCATCAGATATGCTAATATCCTTACATAGCTCGTTCTGAAAGAGACTGGGGAACCTGTCTGCCAGGGGGGTGTTGGACATCCATGGATCAGTCCACAATTTAATCTTCTCGCCATCTCCTAATTTGAGAAGAACGTTATTTGAAAACCAAGCACCCTGTAGTACATCCTGCAAGCTACGCCACCAAGATGAGGCATAAGCCATACCTCTAGGCCTACCAACAACCGTGTTTGCCTCGGTGGTAGCCAGAGGCCTGGATCCAGCTATGGAGTACAATGGTGAACCCCCATATTTAGATCTCAGGATGTCTGAGGCAAAAGAAGGATGCCATTGAGCAAGAGAAGCCCCCATTTCCCCAGCATAGCATCATTGAAGGATGCTAGGCAACGCACTCCCAAGCCCTCTTTAGATATAGGAGTAGTTTGTCCTTGTCAGGAGTGCTTCCCCAGAAAAACCTCCTATGCATCAGAGTGAGTCCTTTGATAACGGACTTAGGGGCAGAGAAGCAAGAGAAAAAATGAGAGGGTAGAGCTGACAGAACCGAGTTGATAAGTGTCAACCTACCTCCAGCTGATAGCCACCTGTTCTCCCAAGCTGAAAGAGTGTTGCTGAATCTGTCCAAGACCGGTTTCCAAGCTGCTGATCTCCTCATGTTGTCGCCCACAGGTAAGCCTAGATATCTGAATGGGAGCGCAGAGGACTTGCAGTGAAGAAAAGCTGCCATTTCATTCAGGATATGAGGCTGCACATTCACCCCAATTAAAGTGCTCTTGCCAAAGTTAATCCTGAGGCCTGAAATGAGTTCAAAATTGAGAAGTATGGCCTTCAGTACAATGACAGAGTTCCAATCCGCCCTGCTAAAGATGACTGTGTCGTCCGCAAACTGCAGGTGGGTAACAAGCAAGTTGCTTCTTCCAACAGACAGTCCACTGAAAAGATTCAGGGATGTAGCCCTCTGGATCATAACTGATAGTGCTTCAGCAGCTAGCAAGAAGAGAAATGGGGACAACGGATCACCTTGCCGAATACCGTAGGAGGGATAAAATTCTTTAGTTGGATTCCCATTCAACAGGATAGAAGTTGATGAAGACTCAAGCAGGCCCTCTATCCACAGAATCCAGCAGGGAGGAAAATTCATAGCAGTTAAAACCTGCAGCAAAAACCGCCAGTTGATTGAGTCGAAAGCCTTCTAAAAATCCACTTTCAAAATGAGAGCTTTGTGCTTGAGCTTCTTGACTTCATCCACTATTTCATTGGCAGCAATAACACTGTCAAGCATCCTTCTTCCTTTGATAAAAGCTGACTGGTTGGGGCTGATCAGCGTACACACCACCCTGCTCAGGCGGTTAGCAAGCACCTTTGAAATAATCTTTGGCATGCTACCCATAAGTGAGAGCGGCCTGTAGTCATTGACAGATCTGGCATTAGAGGATTTAGCCATCAGGGCTATGTGAGAGGCATTGCTGCCTTTGGCCAACCTGCCCCTTTTGTAAAACTCCAGCATTAATTGCACAATATCAGTCTTCAGCACTGGCAAGAAATGCTTGATGAAGTGGAAATTTAAACCATCTGGCCCAGGGCTTTTGTGATTCCCGCACTCAAATATTGCAACCAATATCTCAGCCTCAGAGAATGGTTGCTGAAGGAATCTTTTCTGTGTATGGTCTAGCCGATTCATACTGAAGTTAAAGCCAGGTCTGCAGGGTATCCTTTCTGTAAACCTTTCCTTAAAGTGATCAAGGAAGCAACTTTTAATTTGCTCAGGGTCTTCCAGCCAAGCATTCCCATTCCAGATACCTGTGATCATATTCCTAGCCCTTGAGGATTTCAAGCTATTATGGAAGAAAGCTGAGTTCTCATCACCATCCTTTAGCCACTGGATCCTAGATTTTTGATGAGCAATGCTATTGGCACGCCACTTCAAGGTATCTAGCTGAGATTGCAAAGTGGCCAGCCTTAACTGATCATTAGTAGACAACGAGCCCTCTTCAGCTATTACTTCCAAAGCTCTGATGTGCTGGATTAGATTGCTTCTCCCTTGATCCAGATTCATTGTAGTTGCAGCATTCCACTGTTTTATCTTGTCTTTAAGTATCCTGATCTTCTTCATAACTTTGAAGCTCCAGGAGCCCTCAACAACAGTGCTGTTCCAGGTCTCAATCACAAGGATGTTAAAGTCCCTTTCCTGCAGCCAGATATCAAGGACCTTTAGAGGCTTTGGTCCCCAATCCTGCAGGTTGCAGAAGAGAGTCACTGGACAGTGGTCCGAGTCCAGATTATCAAGGCCAGCTTGTCTCCACATATCTCCTGAACACAACCATGCACTATTTACTAAAAACCTGTCCAAGCGGCTCATTGATTTCAATGACTTGAGAGCCCAAGTAAACTTCCTACGTTCCATAGGAAGACTCTGCAGTTCCAGGTTAGCTAAAAACTCATTGAATAATGCTATCTCCTGTACATAGTGTTGTCTTGCTACCTCTTTCCTCTAATTGGGAGCCAGGACCGCATTAAAATCACCCATGAGGCAGCACTTTTCTAATCTCCACTGCTGAAGAGCTTCAGACAATTGTTGCTACTGTGATTGCTTGCCACCTATGTCGTTCGGCCCATATACATTAACCATATGTGAGCTTGTGTCCTCCCCTGCCCAGAGGCCTGTAACCCCTAGAAAACCATCACCTGAAAACATAGAAGATCTGTGGAATTTCCTTTTATCCCACAAGCACAATAGTCCCCCAGATGCACCAACAGATCCAGAATAGCACCAGTCAAATTCTGTGTCGTGCCACAGGAAGGAACAGAGGGACTTCTCAACAGTTGACAGCTTGGTTTCTTGTAGACTTATAAAATCCACCTTCTCTTTAGCTATTAGGTGTTTAACCTGTCTCTTCCTCTCATAACACCCTAGGCCACGGACATTATAGGTAATCAGTTTCATAAGCACAACCCTTTCCCAACCCCAGATGGGGTAGAAGAGGGGCCAGGCCCAGGTGGACAGTATGCTTCCTGGCCAGACTTAGTCATGTCCACCAGAAGTTTGCGGAATTCAGCATGCTTACTCCCATACTCAACTCCAAGTTTAGTACCTATGTACATGATTGTGTCCACAGCCTGATTGGAATAAGTGGATCACGAGGATAAGGATAGGGGGAGAGCCTACTAGAGCGAGAAGGCAATGGGGGGCTGACTGAAGACTGGTTGGCAAGATTTGCTAGACATCCATCAAGGACAGCCTGTTTACTTGCCATGACTACATCCTGAACCTTTTTAGTGTGACGAATAGATTTAGGACGCCCCCTTGGACGCTTGGTTTGAATAACGGGTGGAGACTTAGGAACTGGAATCTCCACCATGGAGTCAGGGAGCAAAGGTGGAAAACCTCTCAATGTTAAGGTGTCAATTGGGCCCCTGCTTGGACTTGCAGGGACTAGGCATTCAGGGGGAGCGTGCTGAGATTCCACTGTCACACTCTCCAAGGAAATACCATCCGGGAATAAGTCACCAGAGGTGGCTCCCAAAGTGATTGGGACATGGACAGGACTAAGCTCAGATACCCCCCTAGGCAAGGCAGCGGCAGGTAGACAAGTTGATCCCCCATTTGATTCGGGAACCACCTCGTCACATAACAGGGGAGTTGACTCCTGGTACGGCTCTACGAAGATATTTTCAGCTAAGACAGAGGAGGGCTGCTTAGAAGTAGAGGCCAGAGACATAAGTGTAAGGATATTCGGCTCAGGCAGATTCTGGTCTAGAGCAGACGAGACAGGAACAAGATCACCAACTGGATCCACAGAGAAAGGACTGGACAACTTAGCAGGTGAGAGAGAAGATGTTACAGCTGGAGCCTTATCCCTAACTGATGGGGCTACCACAGGATTCTCGTCCATAGACAGAGGAATAGAATTATCCTCAGAGACTAAGGATTCTGTATCAGTAGATGAGCCCTGCCCGAGAAGGATGTCGCGCCAGGGTGGACTAGATTCTAGGGACTCAATAACAGAAAGAGTATGAGGTTTTCCATCCACCAACACCTTCAGAGTTTGGTCTACCCTGCCACCTAGTGGAACCTCGATCAGGAGATAGGCTGACTCCAAGTTCTGTTTGGTGAGAGTAGAGTTCCCAATGCAGATCATTGAGCCTATCTTATTCCCAATGGTAGTTAAATTAGGCTGAGACCAGGCTTGAATGGGGAGTCCAAAGACTTGGACCCAACAGTGTCGACTGGGGACTGGCTCGAGTGGAGTCCATGGCACAATGTCCCTCACCCACCCTGCCAACCAAGACTTGTCCTTGGACAGCAAATTGTGTAGATCAAGAGGTTCGTCTTCCCACAATAGAACAAGGTCCTGGCCTATTGGACTAACCCTCAAGCTTAGGTATCCGGCAGCTCTTAACCCTCGCTGCAACCCAATAAGAGTGCCCTACTCGCAGAGGGTAGCAACGAAGTTGCGAGACAACCATGAGTTTACCTCTACTGAGGAAAGAAGAGAGAGCAGCCCCTGGCAATGATTTGTATTGCCAGGCGCCAGAGCGGCAGCAGTAGCCGCAGGCAATGGCTTCATTGGCGGCTTCAAAGGGATCAGAGGACTAGATTTCCTCGCCAGATGACGCTTCGGGAATCTAGCCAGATTAGCTTGCAGACGGTAGGACCACAGCTAGGTGTTATTGATCTTAAAGATCATGAGGTCCACATCGTCTACATTAGCAAAGTCTACGAAGCCGAACAGGAGACCCTGAGCGCTGAGTTTCCTAGCAATAGATATGTTGAGTATGGTACCTTGATGTTTCAAGGCACCACGGAGTCTATCAACATCGCAAACTTTGGGAAAGTTTGTTATGAAAAAACAACGAGGACCAGCCTGCTGTGAAGAGTCAGAGGCAGGTGTAGAAGAGATCATCCTGCTATAACTAGACAAGCCTGGACCAGGGAGAATAGAAGGTGCGGGGAGAGGTCTAGCATAGAGCTGCGATGAGTTGGCCAATGGGGCCTTTCCTGCTTTCACAGCGGCGCGCCTCATCAGCCTTAGCTGTTGAGAGGGAATAGTCCAACTAGACATCTAAGCTATAGGTAAAGCAACCGACTCACTATGATAGAGGTTCCTAGATGCAGATCCGCCTAGGCGAGGAAATTCCGGGAGGCGACGGTGACCTAACTCAGTGGTCGAGCAAGAAATTACTGTGGAGGGTTCACTGTATATCGGAGGATGCTGCCTATAAACCGGACCTTCCCGGGCGCAAAAGGCATCCCCGGGAAGAGGAGAGATGGGGTACCTAACCTAGCCAAAGACTTAGACGAATAGGGAAGAGAGTGACGACCGGGAAGGGGAGGAAGGTTCGAGCCTACTGTTCATGGTGGAGGTAGTGTACGGAGAGAATTCGGGAAGGGTCGTGAGGGTTCACTGTATAATATAGTTAAATTAATTAATGTAATCATTTAAATAAATTAACTTAATTAATATGATCGTTAATTATTTAATTAAATAATATAATCATTTAAATATATTAAATTAATCAATATAATAATTAATATATTTTATTAATCGATATAATATATAAAATTAATTAATATAATAATTCAAACAATTTTAATTAATTAATATAATAATTTTTTAATTTTTTCATACTTTTTAGAAAATCAAAAATTTTTGCTCATTTTACCTGAAATCTTTAATGGTTAGTATGCAATTTTTGATAGAAATGAGCAATTTTAACAATTTACCTTTTGTCAAATATGTGTATTAATAAATTAAATTAAATAATATAATTATTTAATTAAATTAAATTAATTAATATAATCATTTAAATAAAATTAATTAATTAATATAATCATTCAAATAAATTAAATTAATTAAATTAAATTATTTAGTATAATAATTTAAACAAATTAATTTATTTCATATAATAATTTCAATAAATTAAATTAATTAATAAAATCATTTAAATATATTAAATTAATTAATAAAATAATTTAAATTAATTAAATTAATTAATTTGATAGTAAATATAATCATTTAAATAAATTAAATTAATTAATATAATCATTTAAATGAATTAAAGTGGTCTACTCAAACATTTTTAGCAACAAAAGAGCTTCATTCGCTGGGGAAAATACTGGTCCCTAAGGAACCTCAACCAAACTGCATGGCTAGCGCAAGTAGATCAGATGACTTCATGGTAGATCTTGAACATAAGAAC
>JAOWBN010217002.1:0-13498 GCA_028565015.1 Pinguicula moranensis
GTACAGGTACATCTTTTTCTGTAGCTATATATTCTGAGAAGTTGCCCAAAACTACTCAGGAAGCATTACAGAACCCCGAATGGAGACATGCAATGGAAGTGGAGATGAAAGCATTAGGAAAAAATAGTACATGGGATGTATGTCAACTTCCCTCAGGAAAACGTCCGGTTGGATGTCGTTGGGTATTTGCTATTAAACGAAAAGCTGATGGAACCATTGAACGTTATAAGGCTCGGCTGGTAGCAAAGGGATATACTCAGACTTATGGCGTTGATTATTCTGAGACATTCTCTCCAGTTGCGAAGATTGATACCATCCGAGTACTTTTTTCTGTTGCAGCTAATCTTGAGTGGCCCTTACATCAATTCGATGTAACAAATGCATTTTTACATGGAGATCTGAGAGAAGAAGTGTATATGGAGGCTCCACCTGGTTTTTCTGATGGATTTCGAGTAGGTGAAGTATGCAGATTACGGAAAGCCTTATATGGACTGAAGCAATCTCCCCGAGCATGGTTTGGGAGATTCACATTGGCTATGAAAACATACGGTTATAAACAGAGTAATTCAGATCATACTCTGTTTATAAAAAGAAGGGGAGATTTGATTACATGTCTAATCATCTATGTGGATGACATGGTTATTACAGGTAGTGATTCAGAAGCAATCTCTCAATTGAGGAAAGATTTGTTTAACGAGTTCGAAATGAAAGATTTAGGAGAACTAAGATACTTCTTAGGAATAGAAGTCCAAAGAACAACCAAAGGAATCTTCATCTCACAAAGGAAGTATATACTTGATCTTCTTGCAGAAACTGGATTGATAGATTGCAAACCAGCAGACACGCCTGCAATAGTAAATCAAAAATTACAAATCACAGAAGGAGCAGAAATGACAGGGCAAACTAGATATCAGCATCTAGTAGGAAAGCTCATATACCTGGCACACACTCGACCAGATATAGCCTATGCAGTTGGAGTGATCAGTCAGTTTATGCATAAACCACAAGTGGACCACATGGAAGCTGCACTTCGAATAGTACGTTATTTGAAAGGTACGGCAGCACAAGGAATCTGGTTTAGAAAGAATGGTCATCTGAATATTACAGGATACACTGATGCAGACTGGGCTGGCAACCCACTTGATCGGCGATCCACGGCAGGGTATTTTATGATGGTTGGGGGTAATCTTGTAACATGGAAGAGTAAAAAACAAAAGGTGGTAGCTCTTTCTAGTGCAGAAGCTGAGTTTCGAGGAATAGCACGAGGACTAACTGAAATCCTATGGTTAAGAAAGTTACTCCAGGAGCTTGGTCAACCAGTACAGGAGGTGTGTCCGTTGAAAGTGATAGTAAAGCAGCTATCAGCATATCAGAGAATCCAGTTCAAGATGATCAAACAAAGCATGTCAAAGTGGATCGACACTTCATTAAAGAAAAACTTGAAGAAGGAATTATCAGTATTCTGTTTGTGAGGTCAGAAGAATAACTTGCTAACATCCTTACCAAAGCCGTAACCAAACAAATGTTCACAAGTGCTTTGGGCAAGTTAGGAATTGAAGGTCCCCCAATTTAACTTGAGGGGGAGTGTTAGCAAGAGTCAAAAACGGTGGGAGTCGAGAATGGTGGGAGGAAAATCACACAATATCTTCAAAAGTCAAAAATAGTAGGAGATCATACTTATCATGTTTTTCATGTGTGATCTTTCTATGATATGTTTTCTCCTATAAATTCATGTAATCGTGTAAGATCAACATAGATTGAATCAAAGGAAAACTCTTTTACTCTTTTGATTCAATACCAAAAACCTGATACTTATCATCTGAATCAAACAAAACTATTATAGGACCCTTCTGCTTATCGTCATTCATCATCACTGGTTCATAACTATTTTCTTAATCCTCAGCACTGGAAGGTTGCTATGAGATTTCGCCTTCAGTTGTAGTATATAGGGATGGAGGTGTCACGCCCAAACCTATTGCTAGCCAGACATACTTGAACACGAGTTGCTTATAGTTGGATAGTAGATCTTCCACATCACCAATGGTGAGATCACCAGAATGGGCATATAAATAAGGGAACTCCCGAAAAAGTTGTCTCGCATCTTCTTGCTTTAACAGGTCGGCTACACTAGTTTTCTAGGTCTGATATTGATGGAGTTCTATGTCAGGATGAATCATCTTTCCCATATAATTGCTCATTCTTGGATTTGGGTTCTGATGATTCAATAGGAGGATTAGCATTTGTTGCTCCATGCTGATGTTTGTTGGATTTAAGAGTTGATCTTGATTCCACAGGCTCAGTGTTAGGAGAATGCCCGAAAGACTGATTTGTTTGACTGGTGAAGTTCTCGGAGCTATTCAAGAGACCAGAAAGAATTGCCTGAGCAGATTCCATGTTCTTTTGAAATTCCTCTTCCTCCATTGAAAGGGACTTGGCATTGATATTGGCGATGAATGATTCTATTGATAGCATGTTTGTAAAGAAGTAAGCTGCTTCTGAGACCGAGCGGGTTTGTTGTCTGAAGCGTTGTATATAAGACAGGTTTGAATGCAGTTGAGGTAGGTTTGCCTGTTCAAAATATTCGGAGATGCTCAACAGCAGAAAAGAGACTCACCAGTTATGAATCATATGAAAGTGAGTGCTCTAGAATATAATGGGGGTAGAGAAGAAAATTTGCCTTTATGGTGACATAGATGGGAACTGCTAGAAACTCATCAGCACCAGGATGATCTTCATCAGATGCATTGGGTGCATTGAGTAATAAGTTGTTTATAACTTTAAAAACAATTTAAAATACAGATGAGTTTGTCTCTTGGTGCCTTTTTGAGCAAGATGCATGAGAAACAGAGACTGGAGTTGAACCACCCAAATATTCTCCAACACTAGATATAATTAATTGGTGAAATTTGAGGAAATATTCATCATTTAATGCGTATCCAGTTGGGAAAAAAGAAGAGTTTCATTACATTGTAATCTTCTTTTTTTTGCTATATTAACTTGTGATAAATGGATGGGGATTCATCTTTTCACTCATGAGGCTTCATTTCGATAAGTTGGCTTGATGTCCAAATGCTCAGCCTAACAAATTGCTGAACTAAAGCAATCTTTTGATTAAGCTGCTCACCAGCTTTGACATCTTCCAGGATTGAAGCCAATACGCGAGTAAACAGCTTTGTCATGACATATTTCTCCAGTCTCTACAGTTAGAAGATGATTGCAAAGAAAGGGAAAGGTTTAAACATTGTCTTCATCAAACACATAAACGAGATCGTTTTCAGGAAGGAAATCGCACTCACTTCACCAGCACTCTCCAACTCCTCTGAAGAACCAGCCCAAAGCGTGTGAGCTCTGAATGTTGCCTCTATATTTCCAAGGAACTCCAGCACGGCAGCAGTATCCCTCTCCGGCTCTGGTGCATTGTTCAGAAATGACACTATAAACTGCAGATTCCAAATTAGAACAACAAACGGCATGCATCTAATGACAGTTGCAGAACACTTACGCTTCAATTCATCAAAAACGAAAGCTTTGTTGAATTGATTTGCATGTTAGAGGAATTAAACATCACTCTGCACTAGCACTTCAAAAAGGTAAAGTTACTGTCCACATGGTCTTTGGATAACTAACAATTTCAGCCGAGGACTCGAAATAGAAGAAAATCTAACCGCCAAAACTTTTTTTCATCATCAGATCAATGATGATTCTTATTAACAAGCAAAACATTACTCGATACATTTTTATTATGAAGCATTAAATACACCTAGTATTAATACTACGAATACAAATTCAACCCAAAATACCTATAATTAACTCAAAACCAGATCATCGACCAGCTAAAATAGCCCCTTTTAATCCTTGAGCAGAATCATCAAGAAATAAAGCATGTGATTGCCTAAAGACGATACTTTTGTAAAAATCTCGCACCTCTTGATTGCTTTGACGAAGTTGGTGGTAGAGGGGCGATGACATAATCCAAAGATTATATTGAGCTACTTTCCTCTGTTTTAGAAACAGAGAAGAGCAAAGGCTCTGTTTTCCTTAAAGGAAAGAGCAGAGGGAGAATTCTTGCAGAATTCTAACAAACAGAAACTCTGTGACCTTTGTCCGATTAAGACAAAGTTAGAACTCAATATGAGTAATCGTATCCAAGCGAGACCTTTCAACAAATTCAACTCCCTATCTACAAGCTTGAGCCTTCATTATAAAGGCCACAACTAGACAATTAATACTGGTAGTTGACTATATCATGCGTGCCATTGTCTTGGACACATACTAAAATATTAAGACAAACATTAAAGTTGCAAACGTTCCAAAACATAGTGATAGGCGGCAGAGTGATGGACATAACTTCTTGGTTGTGGTGTACTTGAGAAGGTTTCATGCACGTGAATCTCACTGAAATTCATTTGATTAGATATCAGTATCGGCAAACATATTTGGTTGTCAGACGTTACTGAATTCCAGCACTGACATTAGAGCTATAGAAGGTGAAACGGCAAGGGCTCTTCTGTATAAACAGCGATATTTTGTAATGTAGCTGTGGAATCCGCAGTTTCGGTTGCCACAATAAAGTAGCCGCCCTTTCTTTAAAGGAGCCCATCACTTCGTTCGTACCTTCTTGGTTAAGGCTTCCAACTTAACAATATCTATGGCCTTGCCAAATGAAGAAAATTTGAGAACTTATAGTGGATCTTCAGTGATCTCACCATTTTCATTCACATCACTTATATAGATATAAAATTACATTAGGATATGGAGGGGCGGTATACTCTAACCACACGATATTATCTCTAGGATAAATACAACATAATAATCCTAATTATCTACACTTATCATAATAACATGCCTCTGTAAACCAAACGAGGGCTAATCACTAACACCCCTCGTAAACTCAAGGGGAGTGATAGAAATTGCATCTTGTCCCTGAGACTGGAAATCAAGTTGAACTATTTTCATAAAGACTTCTGCCAATTGAAAATGATTACCAACATATTGGATCTACATGTCATTGTAGAGTACCTTTTCCCTAATGAAGTGATTGTCAACCTCAATATGTTTAGTCCTGACATTGAACACATGATTTCAAAGCTAGAGCTAGAGCGCGAGCATTATCACACCATAACTCTGAGGCACAAACAAGAGGAATCCTGAGATCTCGGAGAAACATGCTAAGAAAACATTTATGAGTTGGTGTGTGCCATTGCCCTATAATTAGCCTATGTACTGGATTTGGAAGCAACATTTTGGTTCTTTGCAGACCAGGCGATAAAGTAAGTTTGTAGATGAAGTACACCATAACCTATACTTGATCGTCAATCATGCTGATCACCTGCCTAGTATGAGTCACAATAAGCGTGTAGATGAAGTGCATCCCAAGTACGAGTATACCACAATCCATGATCAATAGTGCCTTTTAGATACCGAAGATGGCGTTTGGCTGTACTCTAGTGAAAAGAGGATGTCTAATGCAGGTGTTGGCATAATTGATTAACTAAGAAGGCGATCTCAGGTTTGGTAAGTGTGCAATACTGCAGAGCTCCAACAGTTTGACTATACAAAGTAGCTACCTTAGGACTAAGAGGCTCATCTGACTGTGTAGAGCGTGAGTAAATGCTACCCAAGGTAGGCAAGGACTTGGTTCCAATCATCTTAGAACGTTCAAGAATACTTTTAACATACTTGCTTTGGCAGAGGTGAAGACCTGTGGAATCACGAGAAGCTTGAATACCCATAAAATGGCCAAGTTCCCAAACATCTCGAATCTTAAACTCATCATGGATACGAGAGACAAGTTCACCAATAAGGGCCCTATGAGTCCCAGTAATAAGAATGTCATCAATATAGATCAACAAAAAAATATGCACATTCGAATCATGATATGTGAACAATGAGTTATCAGCATGAGAGTAATTGAAGCCATGTTCAAGCAACGACTGAGATGAACGATGATACCAAGCATAGGGTGCTTGCTTAAGGCTATAAAGAGCCTTATGCAATCTATAAAGATGATCCGGAAACTCAAAAGAGACCAAACCATGAAGTTGCTCTATATACACATCCTCATCAAGAATTCCATTCAGGAAAGCATTTGAGACATCAAGTTACCGAACAATCCAGTTGAACTATATAGAGAGACAGAGCAACACACGAACCGTAGCATATTTAATAATGGAATTAAATGTCTCATGAAAATCAATACCTTGTGTTTGCTCAACTCCACGGGCAATTAAGCATACCATGTACTGTTCGATTGTCCCATCCGATTTCTGTTTTACCTTGAACACCCATTTGCTTCGAATCACCTTATGCTATAGAGGACGCGAACAAAGACCAAGTTTGATTAGTCATAAGAGCACCATATTCACATTGAAAAGAGCCTGCCACTAGGGTAAAGTAATGGCTTGCAGGTAATGGGTAGGTTCACGGGAAACTTAAACACTAGCAAACACTTGGATAGGTTGTTATGTGGCAGAGTAGAGATGATAATTAAAAAAATCTTTGGGTTTAAGTGATCTAGTTTGAGACCGAGTCACAAAACATGAAGGATGTACGACTATGAAATCTAGCTTTTAAGTAAATGTATTGTCCAGATGAGGTAAAAAAAGACAAGAATTTTTTGTAAAGCACATTATGTAAAGTTATTAATGAAAATTACTTACAAAAAAATAGAACACAATGGATTTGATAGTTGATTTTGGATAGTTGGTCGTTGTTCGCCGGCCTCAAAAGAGAAATAGTGGCCACAACTGTCCAGCGCGGTGACGCCGTCGTCCAACTGAACGATTATATTTGACTTTAGTAGATAAAATATTCACTTTCATTTAAACACAACTAACTTAGTAAGTTGAAATGGCCGAGTTGGTCTTAGGCACCAGATAAAGGTTCTAAAGGGCTTGGTTTTAAGTACTAATCTTGTTGTGAATAAATAATCTAGTGTGCAAGGTATGTGTCAAAAAGATAGCACATCCTTGAAATGAGATGTCCCTTGATTACTCCTCACATTGACAAGTGTCCACCTTCGTGGTCTATAAAAGAAGAAAGAATAGAAGAAATAAGATTGTGCTGGGAAGGAGAAAAGAAAGAGAAAATTTGAGAAGAGAAAAGTGAGAATATTTTGTAAAGAATTTTTGTTATAACTTCGCGTTAAGGGAATTTTAGGGCGCCAACATGTGTTTTGGATATATGAATAAGAAAATGATTATTCTTTGTGTTTCTATATATTTATTTTATTTCTCAAATACGTTATTAGCACGACTCTACTGCCGAGCTAGTAGCATAAGGTGAAATTAGTCAATTAGTATTATAATGTTAATATTTCTAAATTTGAGTTTTATGCCCTTGACATCACAAGGAAGAATTATTTTTCATGGGTTCTTGATACAAAAATCCATCTAAATGATATGGGTCTCGAAGACACCATAAAATATGCAAATATAACATCTCAACAAGATAATGCAAAAGGTATGATATTTATTCGTCACCATATTGATGAGTGGTTTAAAACTGAATACCCCACTATAAAAGATCCTGCAGATGTTTGGAAAAATCTCAAAGAGATGTATGATCACCAGAAAACAGTAATACTTATAAAAGCTCGTTATGATTAGTTGCAATTACGCCTACAAGATTTTAAAATTGTATGTGAATACAATTCAACCATGTTTAAGATCAGTTTTCAACTAAAATTATGTGGTGAAAGGTTACCAATGAGGACATGTTAGAGAAAATATTCTCTACTTTTTATGTCACTAATATGCTCCTACAGCAACAATACGTGAAGAGTGTTTTGAGAAATACTATGAATTGATTTTATATTTTTTTGTGGTTGAACAAAATAACAAATTATTTATTAAAAATCACCAATCACATCCCAGTGGTTCTGCTCCATTCCCAGAAGTTAATGTGAATGCATTTAACTAAGTCCTCTGTCGTGGTCGTAGACGTGAACATAGAAGGGAACTCATCCTTAATCTTGCCACAATAATCCCAAGAATACAAATAGTACTTGAAGTGGGAAAAAATGAAAAATTCGCACGGTCGCAACCAAGAATCTCAAGGCAATAAGAATATAGAAAATATTTGTTACCAATATGGGATGAACAATCATTGGTCCTGTGCCTTCCATATACCAAAGTACCTTATAGATTTTTATCAAGTTTCAATAAAAGCTAAAGGAAACAATACGGAGGAAAACTTTGTTCAAAATCTAATGTCGAATGTAGAAATGGACTTTGTTCAAGATGATTTCCACCATAAAAAAATTTGATGTGATACATTCAAATGTTATTGATTTCCTTATCCACTCCGATCCTATGAATAGTGGCAAAAATATAAAAGTTTCTTTGTATTTTATTTAATTTCCAGTGTTAAACTTTATTTATCATGGAAATAATTACTTTATTATAGGTAATGGAATACTATTTAATTTCGTTTATTATTTCTTACCTTTATTTATTTCTTGAAGATAAATATGGATTTATCCAAATCAAACTCAACATTACAAAATATTTTACTTTTCTATCTACAAAAGAAGCATATGCTAATACAATATCTGGCAATGCAAAATTGATTGAAGGCACCGGAAGAGCATAAATTGTACTATCACAATAGACAAAGCTTATAATTGATGATGCTTTATTATCATGTAAGGCTCAACAAAATTTATTAAGCTTTAAAGATGTTCGGAAAAACAGATATCATATCGAGACAATGAGCAAAACGGATGAAGAATACTTATACATTACATTAATTATTTCGGGTAAGAAATGCATCTTAGAAAGATTATCCAAAATTTCTTCTGGATTGTATTACACAGCAACACAACTGGTTGGCGCTTATGCTGTTGAAAGTTTAAAGATTACTAACACTTTCAAAGTTTGATATGATAGGTTGGGCTATCCCGGATCATTTATGATGCAAAAAATTATAGAAAATTCATGTTGTCACTTAATGAAAAATCAAAAGATTTTTAAACCAGTAAATTTTCATGTGTTGCTTGCTCTAAAGGAAAACTGATTATAAGCCCTTCATTATACAAAGTTCGATATGAGAACCCTATATTTTTTAAAAGAATTCAAGGAGATATATGTGGGTCCATGCCTCACCACGTGGACCATTTAGATATTTTATGATTCAAATTGATGAATCAACTAAATAGTCGCATGTATGCTTATTATCTACTCGTAATTTAGCTCTTGGAAGATTACTTACACAAATAATTTGTTTGCAAGCTCATTTCCCTGATTTTGCAATAAAGAAAATTCACCTCGATAATGCTAGTGAATTTTTATCATAAACCTTTAATGACTATTGTATGCCAATTGGGATAACCATGGAACATCTTGTTGCACATGTTCATATGCAAAATGATTTTGCTAAATCATTTATTTAGTCCATCCGATTGATTGCAAGTCCAATGCTCGTGCATTCCAAAATCCTCCTACTATTTGAGGACATGCAATTTTGCATGCAGCAACACTTATTTGTATCTAGCCAACAAGTTATAATAAATTCTCCTCAACGCAAATGGTTAATGGTAAAAAAATTAAACATTTTTCATTTAAGAATATTTGGATGTGCGGTATTTGTATCAATTGTTCCTCCACAATGCACGAAGATGGATCCTGAAAGGTGGATCAGAATATGTGTTGAATATGAATCTCTCTCGATAATTAAATATTTAGAACCATTAACTGGAGGTTCATTTACAACAAGATTTGTTGATTGCCATTTTGATGAATCAATTTCTCCAATATTAGGTGGACAAAATAAACAGTTGGAAAAGAAAATATATTGGCATGAATCTTCACTATCACACTTTGATCCTCATTCTAATCAATGTGAACTTGAAGCTCAAAAGATTATTCATTTACAATATTTAACAAATAAATTGCCATACGCATTTACAGACCTGAAAAAGTTAACCAAATCTCACATACCAACTGCAAATGCTCCAGTTAGAATTAGTGTCTCAAAAGGACAAATTTCTACCACAAATGAGTCAAAAATCATGCATGAAGCGTGGAAGACCAATTGGTTTCAAAGATAAAAAAACAATCTCGGAAAAGAAAATGAACAAATATAGGGGATGGTCCAGAAGAGGAAATACAACAGAGACCCATAATACTCTAGAAGAGGCAAAAGGCATAAATGAAGAAATTCAGGTACCTAAACCTCGACGATATATTTTTTATAATATAACATGCGATATAATGAAAGAGAATGAGGATATTGAGCCTACATCCATGGAGCAATGTAAACGTAGACATGATTGGCCGAAATGAAAAGAAACAATTGCTTCAGATCTCAGTTATTTAAAGAAACGTGAAATTTTTGGACCAATAGTCCCTATATCAAAAGGTATAAAATCATTTGGAAATAAATTGGTATTTGTGCGGAAAAGAAATGAGAAAAATGAAGTTGTGAGATATAAAGCATGACTTGTCACTTAAGGTTTTACCCAAAAACCAAATATTAATTATGAAGAAACTTATTCTCCTGTGACGGATGCAATCATATTTCTATTTGGTTAGTCTGACAATTCATGAAAAATCTTGACATATGATTGATGGATGTAGTGACAACCGATTTATATGGCTCACTAGGAAATGATATCTATGAAAATCCCTGAAGGATTGAATGTACCTCAAGCACAATGTTCTAATTTTTGAGAGATTTATTCGATTAAAATAAATAAATTTATATATGTAATGAAATAGTCCGAACGTATGCGATTTAATTTTTTGAGCACATACCTATTGAAAGTTGGCTACATAAATGATCCAATATGACTATATGTTTTATAAAAAAGATTTTGATCAAAACTTCATCATTGCTCCTTATGTAGATGACATAAATATCATTTGAATTCCTGAAGAGTTTGGTAGTTTGCTTGAAGAAAGAATTTGAAATGTTGAAAAAACAAAATTGTGTTTTAGGTTTTAAATTGAACACTTAACAGAAGGAATTTTTTTGCATTAATCTAATTATTTGGAGAAAGTATTAAAAAGAATATATATATATATATATATAAAGGAAATCCATTGAATATACCAATGGTATAAAGATCACTTGACGTGAAAAATTATCCATTCGCCCATATTAAGATAGTGAAAACTTCTTAGTCTCAAAGTACCATATCTTAGTGCAATTGGCGCACTAATGTATTTTACTAATAACACACGACCTGATATATCATTTCCAATAAATTTTCTATCAAGATATAGTTCTTTTCCAGTATCTTGGAGAAACAATGGATATGAGTTTATACTATGTCAGTGTATCTAACAAAGAATTAATTGGTTATATTGATGTTGGATATCTATCAGATCCACACAAAGCTCAATCTCAAACGGGTTTTCTTTTTAATTGTGGAGGTACATCTATTTCATGACGTTCTGTTAAACAAACATTTGTCGTTACTCCTCTAACCATGCAAAAATCATTGCAATTCATGAAGCAAATCATGAATGCATTTGGTTGAGAACCATAACCCAACATATTCGTGAAAGTGTGGCTTGAAGATCAAGAAGAACATTTCAACTATTCTTATGAAGATAATGCAGCTTGCATGACTCAATTGAAACAATATTTTGTTAAAGGGGATAGACGAAGTATATATCACCCATATTTTTCTTTACACATGACCTTCAAGAAAAGGGTGACATCAATATCCAGCAAATTCAATCAAGTGACAATCTGACAGATTCGTTCACCAAAACAATACCTACTGCAACTTTTGAAAAGTTCGTCAAAGGAATCAGAATGATGAAATTCAAGGATGTGTACAACAGAGAAAGCTGATAAAATCATGTACTATTTTTCTTTAATATAATTTTTTTCCAAGAGAATTTTTTCCGAGTAAGATTTTAATGAGGCATGATAAATAGGGGGAGTGTTGTGAATGAATAATCCAGCGTACAAAGCAAGTGTCAAAAAGATAGGACATCCTTGAAATTAGATGTCTCTAGATTACTCCTCACATTGACAAGTGCCCACCTTCGTGGCCTATAAAAGAAGAAAGAATAGAAGAAATAAGATTGTGCCATGAAGAAGAAAAGTGAGAATATATTGTAATGAATTTTTATTATCAACTTCGAATTAAAGGAATTTTACAGCGCTTGATTGATCCCCTTTTTTTTCTGGAGATAATAATAAGAAATCAATTATTATTCGTATTTCTACATATTTATTTTATTTTCTCAAACAAATTTCAACAAATTCAAAAAATGATGATTGTTTTTATGTTGTGGGCCGTTCAAAACCAATACTTTAACCCCTCTCTCAACAAATTCAAATTTTGTTTTAGAGTTTAGGGCCTTTTAAGAAACTTTGGTTGTTGTACTTGGGGTGTAGGCCTTTTAGAAATAATAATGGGCCGCAATTGACTATTTTTCTCTTAGCAAGCAATCTCGTCTATCCAAACGAAAATAGGCTCATAAGGGCGTATTTAAGCGTGGAAAACCACAGCCACATGGCGCCCAGCTGGCACTCATTGGGCCCAATTGACCATAGAGGACGGCGAACCCACTGTTATGTCCGTCGCCGCCAAGCTAACTTTTGTCGAGTCGACCGTGGAAGAGTGGGTCCCACCTTCATTTTAATTTGATTTGTTTTTAATTTTTTCGTGATTTGTTTTCATTTCTTTATCTATTGGTGGAGGACCCCATCATCTTTTTTCATCATTTTGGTTTCATTTGTTTTTGTACTCCAAACATTATATATATATATATATATATATATATATTAAGAAGTAATATATATTTATGTACATATATCTGTTATATTAAAATATGTAGCACCTACTAAATTATTTAAAAAAATGGAATTTCATAAATTTTAAAATTATTTTAAATTCATATTTCATGAATTTGTAGTTTTTATTATTCGAATTTTATTAATATTTATTTATATTATATATTTACTATTTAATGGATATATATTTTATACTAATTTAAATAATCATATAAAATAAAATAATAAATTAAAAATAATACAAGAATAAAATGAGAGGTGGTTAAATATTGTGATGGTTATAAGAGATTGCTTTTGATCATCGGAGAGAAAAAATATAATGACAAATTTAAATTGTAAGTGAGAGTATTAAAATAAAGGGTTTACCGCACCTGATGGCGTAAAGACAGACAAACATGCATATGTGAACGGGTTAGACATGACACACAAAGAAAACTTGCAAACATACCCAAGCCACACGCATAAAAACATATGTGCGGCGGGTTTTTTTTTTACAGAAAATGTGCATGCAATATCCGTTCATTTTATGAAATGTGCACGTGTCAGTCTAAAAAGTTTAACCTGTCCCGCACTGCAAGTGTGTTTGTCTCTTTTTTTAGGTTTTATTATTTTTAATTAAAAATGTGCAAACGTGCGTTTGAAATGCAAGATGGCCCGACACGACACAATTTGACTTGTGTGCGAAAATGGCAGCCGAAAACTCGGGGGACCTACTATGCATCTGGAATGCATAATAGTTTAAATT
>JAOWBN010217013.1:0-13498 GCA_028565015.1 Pinguicula moranensis
TATCCATATTGTTGATGTTGGATCTGGTACAAAAGAATCTCATGCTAATGTGACGGTATGTGTTTCAACTCTTGATATTCGCATTGCAAAGGCATGGGTATGTGTCATATTCTGGAACCTTTCTGTAGACAAAATGCGGTTTATTTGGAAACTTTGATGCGCCACATTTTAGGCTCAAAGGTGAATTTGTTTCGTGCTATATCATTCAGGAAATTCATGAAGGTTTGGAACTTTCGTCTAACACCAATGATTATGAAGATTATTCCTTTGGCATCTTCTCTGTAAAATTTTCGACTGATGGGCGAGAAATAGTAGCTGCTAGCAGTGATGAATCCATATATGTCTATGACCTTGACTCCAGAAGGCAAAGCCTCAAAATTCCCGCTCATATGGTAACCATCACTTTACTTCTTATCAGAGTATGACCTGACCCTTAACTTGTTAAGCTGAGGTCTTAGGATCTAAAAGGGAGATATTTATACCTGATTACATAAGAGCAAACTAGGAGCTTTTTCCGTTTATCATTTATCATCATCGTTTTGCTACATTCAGAATAATACAATGGTTCTTAGTAGTTTCTCATCACCATTAACCATTTATAGTTTTCTTGGTTATTTCCTTGTTCTTACGAACACATATTGAAGTTTGATCTGTACTTGTATTGCAGTCTGATGTTAATGCTGTTTGCTTTGCTGATGAAAGCGGCCACATCATTTATTCAGGCAGCGATGACCACCTATGCAAGGTACTCTTTTCTACACTTTTTACTTTTATCTAATAATATGCAGGCTAATGCCAACCAACCGAAAAGTGTTTGAATATAGCTCCAAAATTTCCCATTCATATGTTAACCATCACTTGGTACTTTTATCTAATAATATGCATGCTAATGCCACCCAACCGAAAAGTGTTAGAATAGAGCTCCAAAATTCCCGGGTCTCAGATTTGAGTTCTCATTAATCTTTTTTAATCTATCAGGTCTGGGACAGGCGCTGCTTTGTAGCGAGAGGTCAAGCTGCTGGAGTCCTGATGGGACATTTAGAAGGAATTACATTCATTGATACTCGTGGAGATGGCCGCTACTTCATCTCAAACGGAAAAGATCAATCCATCAAGCTTTGGGACATAAGGAAAATGTCGTCTAATGTCAATTAGTACGCCAACTCTATTTCTAGCCATCAATTCTATCTAGCTTTGGGACATTTTGGAATTTGTTTATGTTTTGTCCTTAGACTGCAAAAGTAACGAATTTTTGTATGTTTTTCTTGATTTAGCACACCCAGGCGTCGATATTCTGAATGGGATTACCGGTGGATGGAATATCCTGCACAGGCTAAGAATTTGAGGCATCCCGAGGATCTCTCTTTGGCGACTTATAAAGGCCATTCAGTCTTGCGAACTCTCATACGCTGTTATTTCTCCCCAACATCCAGGTATGATAGATACATGCCATTCCTGACCACCTACAAACACTTTTCGTGGTAAGCCACGCAGACCTTGTGCGTTACATTCTGCTTTCTTGGGTATTGAATTTTGCAGCACAGGACAGAAATTCATATACACCGGATCGACTGATGGCTCTGTGTTCATTTACGATGTGGTATGAACTTAATCATTGTCCTTCCTGTGCAGCATTTTTCATTTCTTTCCATGCTAAGTTGATATACTCTGATGGAAGCCATCGTGTCGAGGACAGGACATTTGCTATGTAGATGAAGCATTTGCTTTTCGTATTCTTCTTCACACTCTGATCGTTAAACTTCACTCGTCTTCCAACAGTTGAGTGGTGACCAAGTTGCAAAACTTGATTTCCATGAGGATCCTGTTCGAGACTGCAATTGGCACCCGTACTACCCGACCATGGTAAGCTCGTCTTGGGACGGAGTGCTTGCTTCATGGGAATTTCCCGGCGATGGCGAGAACCCATCGACGGTGAAGCGTACAAGAAGGAGACGAAGATTCTTTCCCTAGCTCTTTTCTCCAGAATGTGGTATGGTATCCCAAGTAACGTACGTGGTGGTGCTTGTATATTCGTCTGAGAACATGGGGAATAATTATCTAAACAATGCCAAGTTGTGATAGAATGGAATGAAATGAAATAATAACATTACACAACTAATTTCCCGAATCCCGGACCTCGGTGTGGTTTTGCTTTGCCTTTGGGAAGCTCTACAGATTTAGTCCGGATAGTAGGGCTAACAAGGGAGTGATAGGCTATGTATATGGATTGATATTTTTTTTATGCGGTTTGATATTCACAAGAATATCGACCTTTTTTTCAAAGCCTCGCCTCTGCTCTTTCTTTTGAAACAGCAGAAGTGGAAGTTAAATAGAATCCATTTAAGATGGATTCAATTCAAGTATTCTCGTTTTTACCTTAGAATTATAATCAGATTATTTTTAAGGAATTTTTTTATTTTTTTATTTTTTTTTATTTTTTATTTTTGAGCGGTCAGCGTGCACATGAGTAGAGTAGCACTAAACAACGAATCTTAAAGTCTAAAGATCTCCACGTATTAAAGTAAGTCTGGCACCCGAGCAAGCCGAGATAGACAACAATGGCGTCTCCGACCGCAAGACTCACTTTTCGGCTACTTGTTGCGTCGGCGGTGCTTCTGATACTGTTCTACGTCGGCCGGCCACTTTACTGGAAGATCTCCGCCACCGTCCACGACATCCGTCATCACAAACAAACCGTGTCTGGAGGTTGGGCTCTTGGTTTTCTTCTGTGATACAGTAGTGATCCATCAAATTAGAATGCGGCTTAATTTGTCTTCGTGTCTCTGCTTCATTGATTCTTGGTTGATCTAGCTGAGTATGGGATAACTAATTGCATTTGCATTGGAAACCTGATTCCTAGATGTGAATTATGATGATGTTGCATTGCAATTGCAAGGGTATTATTTCACTTTTAAGTTTTACCCCTTGGAACTTTATTGTCTTTTCTTCATCATCTAGGGATTTCTCAAATCGTTCAAGAGGCTCAGAGATCCGTGGGTTGGTTTTATGATGAATCGGATTCAGGGAAAACTGAGAGCTCGCAATCTGCTTCAGCAAGAAGGTTTCTTAGAGGAAAGTTACAGTAAATCCACATGGTTTCTAGAAATTCCTTCATTTCTCATAGTTTCTCTCATCTTCCTTGCTCTGTACTAAAATTTAGAATATGCTGGTTATTACTGAAATATACTGTTAAGAATATGTTGGTCAATAAGCTTGTTGGTGTGTAGCCATGAAGCACAAGTTTCGGTTCACACGTTGAAATATTACGAATTTATGTAGAAACATAGAACCTTAAATCATAAGGAAGATCCACATTTAAAAGCTGCAGAATTTATTAACACTGTAGTTTCCATTTCAGCGCGAGAAGCAACGCAGCTTTGTACATAGAGTTTCATACAAAATTAATGCTCATCAGCGCCTTGAACGTAAGTGATACTGTGAAAATCTAGAAACAAATCATGACATACGCGGTTAAGTACCATGTAGAGAATATTAAGTGTTCTTTACAAGAGGTTGGCTAGTGTGGGAGCCATTCCACCAGCAGCTGCTATCTGCCGCTCCAGCTGAAACCAAACACAGAAGTTGCTGATGTGTAGATAAGCATGCTCATTCATATGGCATTTGGAACTTGGAACCATATTATTCAACTGTGAAAGATCGAAAAGATACACCTGCAGCAGCCTTTCGAGCTTGGTTTTGACCAGCAAGTACTCTTGCTTAACTGTTTGGAAGCATCTAAGGCACCTGTAGACGTGAGAATTCAATGGTTTATCATCAATGGCTCTAATCTCACACTTCTCTATCTGTTCTCAATGTATAACAGTACAGACAAGAAGGACTAGAAGGACAAGAATTCTTACTCTTTAACATTTTGCTCGGGGCAGAAGTTGCGGAAAGCAACACATGCATTACTAATTCTCTGTGCCCCTATGCTATCAACAAAATATGGAATTGTAAGTTGAATCTCATAAAAGCTAACACTTAATGATAAGTGAACCAAAAAACTGTTTTCCATCATACATTCTACTGTGATGATAAAGAAAAAAGAGAAGAATTTCTTACCTAGAGCTGCTGCCTTTCAGTTGGTGAACATGAGCATCAATTTTCTTGAAGTCCACTGTCTGCTGATCTCTGCAGAAAAAATAACTTCTAGAGTTTTTAAAAAAAGTGAAAAAATGGAGTATCAGACACGAATACAGATCCTCAAACTCGACAAGAATTCTCACAATGCTTTGTAGAGATCATTGAGAAGCCTTTCAGAATCCTCAAAAAAGAGAGTAACCACCTCCACCACAAAATCCGGGTTGCTCTCATCTTGAAGCAGCTGCAGCTGACCAAACTGGCTATCCAAGAATCCCTTGCAACCCACAGCGCAAAATGCCCGCATCAGGAAAACAAACAAAGACTTGAAAAGAAGCATAAACATGAAAAGGCAAGAAATTTCGTAAAACCATTGCATTTGGTACTTTCCCATGTTACCTCATTAAGTAAACTAGTAGTATATTCAAGAAACTTCTTCTGCAATTGATGCACCTCCATGTCCATGTTTTTGCTTCGCAACCGAGATTTAAGGCCCAAGGGTTTGGCTTGTGTTTTGCTGCTAAACAAATGAAACACGACGAACTGGTTATACGATTAGCAGATCTTGACAGATAAATATGCTAGGAAAAAACAGGAACTTGGTGTGAAATTGAAACAATAGTATCAGCAGGCAGCCTGCTCCAGAACGAAAGATCCGTACTTTCACTTGCTTAGGGAGATTCTCTTTCCTGTTCGTTTCGTTTTCTTGTTTCTCAGGATTAATGCCTTGTTGTTGTTGGTATCTGGATTCTGGACAGCACACTGTTAGTGCAATATATTTTTTTTCTATTCTGGTTTGATTTTTGGAGGATTTTCCATATACAGACTTCTTCACTACATTTTCCTCATATTTACATTGCATCCGCCGTCCACGTCCACCCCACTATTTCAATATAGTATTGCAAGATTCTGTACAATGCAACTTTTGATTAGATTTATTCATTTAAAAACTCTTCTTTTAATTTCTTCGCCTGTTTCCTCCTTTAACCTAAACTATGGAGGCCCGGAATCTGTACCGTCAGCTGAGGGCCTGTGGCGACAAAAGAAGGTGGACAATATAGTTTCGAATATCATGGTTATAACCATTCTTTTCACTTCGCGTGAAAAATACAGCCAAGCCAAGGAAATTAAGAAAATAGAAAGGTTTAAATATGAAACTAAATTACAAACTGAATACTTTATAACTAAAATTTTTCAGCAAGTGGTTCACTATCATGGTATCAGAGCCATGTTGGGACTGCATTGCCCCAAAAAAACCAAAGAGCCTCTGAGACCCGTAACTGCACTAACCCGGCCATATGAAATATGGTGCAGTGAGCATGAAAGTATTGATTGCGAGGTACAAGGCATCATTATCAAAAAAATAGTTTCAGATATCATGGTTATAAAAAAAATTATTATAATCAAAACTAATGAAAAGGTATTATCATCAAAATTAATAATGCAAGTTACCTAGGGTTAAGGTGAACTTCTTCAAAGGCTATATTATAGGAATAAATATTTGAACACTGGAACAACATGATTAGCAAACACCCTTAACTGCTTGACAGTTAAGCTTCCCTAAGGGTATCTAGGTCTACCACTGGAGGCAAATCCAGGAAGGAAAGCTACATGGGCTTCGGTAATTGACAGAATGAAAAAGAGGATAAGTAGTTGGGAAAATGTCTATCTCGTTTTTGGAGGGAGAATACCTCTCATTAAATCTACTCTCACAGACTGATGACCTACTACCTCTCAACTCTAAAGTCACCACGTGAAGTACTCGCAACCATCAGAAGAATTACCTCTCATTAAATCTACTCTCACAGACTGATGACCTACTACCTCTCAACTCTAAAGTCACCACGTGAGGTACTCGCAACCATCAGAAGAATTACCTCATTAAATCTACTCTCACGGACTGATGACCTACTACCTCTCAACTCTAAAGTCACCACGTGAGGTACTCGCAACCATCAGAAGAATACAGTCTGGAGACAGATTGGGAATGGAGCAGACACGAAGTTCTTGCATTCTATGTGACTGTATTAGGATGTCCTGCAGATGTCTCGGATAAACTATATTCAATTGTGGCAGACAAGGATGCAACTGTAGGAGAGAAAGCGATGATGGTGAATGAACAACTACAATGGGAATGGCACTGGAGACGCCACTATTTACATATGAACTATTACTAATTCCAATTTTAGAAAATCTTATTGCTGATATCGAGATCATACAAGAGGAAAGAGACAACTCGATATGACAACCAAACAGGGAAAAGTCAGGTATACACCGTGAAAACATCCTATGAAGTTCTAACACATTTTATGGGATTTTGCTTGCAGAATCACGAAGAGTTAGCTACAAGTTGGGGCAAAGGATCGCCGAGACGTGTACAGACGTTCATATGGCGACTACTACAAAACAAGATCGCTACCTTTGACAAATTATATAATAGAAGGATAACTATGACGCAGCTCCCAGCTCATGGATGTGTCTTATGCCAAAGACATGAAGAGTCAGTGAGTCACTTTTTTTTTAAGTGTATAAATACATACATAATGTGGCAAAACCGGTGTAACTGGCTTGGGTACGAGCACGTTGGAAGCAATAACACCTCGCAACACTATAGACAACATCTTGGGGTGCTCAAGCGAAAGAAGTGAGCTGATGCATGGAAGGCACTCTGGCACAAAATGATATGGGGACTTTGGAAAGTAAGGAACATATATGTATTTAAAGGCAAATTACCGTGTCCTGTGTCGATCCTGGAGCACACTAAAGTTTTCACCTGGGTCTAAGCAACAATGTATAATAAAATAGATGTGAGTTTGTGATTAGTAGATTGGCTCCAAAATCCATATTTATGTATTCAATACTCATAGCCGCTAAGAAATATATTTTTAGGCATGGCCTAATTTTTCAATAAAAAATAATTTTCTGGATAAAAAAAAATTGGGAACACATCATAACATAGTAACGAGGTAACTAGATGCCAATTCTTGTCTAACCATCTAATTTTCTTCCGCCAAAGAATGAAATTGATTTGGACCTCCGATACCGATAAACTGTATGTATGTTACAAAGAGGATCATTAGCTTTTGTTACAGATAAAGAAGCAACGAGTTATTAGTGGGAAAAAGCATATAGATATATCACCAAGTGAAAAAAATTATAACTCATCAAGAAACTGGTGATTGCGGAGAAAATGCTCAGTAAAGGGCAGCAGTGTTTAGCATTTTAGCATACTTTGCAACTCTTCCTGCAGAATCCTGTAAGATCTGAAGAACCAATCATATAGTCCGGATTCTTGGTGCATTCACCAAGTGAAGCCCATTTTACACAATTTTCATTTCCATCTGTGCAATTCCCACTGTCTCCCACGATTTTGTCAAAAGCATCGACATGAATCCACTTTGTCGCAGACCACTTTTCGCCTTCATCAACCGGGCAGCCAGCGTGCAGGCTTGCTTGATCTGGAACTGCATTTGGTAAGAGACTGAAAAAAAGAAGTGCATCCCCTTTGCGTGGCTTCACTGGGAGATATAACAAACAGAACATAAGATGATTTTTATTTGAGCATATTTGCATCTTAAGCAATTATCTACCTGCAGGACCTTGCCTTCCACACTCTGAAAAATTTTCATCTGTTGAAACTGACCTACGGCGAGGCGATTCCTACAAGATTTTGAAATGACTAATATGAGTATCACAGTAACAATAAACAATCAAGAGATTGTGAGACATGATGATCTGAAACTAACCTCTGCTGATGGAAAAACAGTTTCACCTCCTTTTTTAACATCAGTAAGATACATTAGAACGGTAGCTATCCTGTGTCCACCACGAGCTAAATTAACAGGGTCCGTGAAGTAGTCATAATGAGGGTCATATTTCTGTCCAGGCTCATAGCGCAATACTTGTATGTCTTCACCATTTTCTATATGCAGAAAAAGTCATTCTCTATTGGAAGAGATAAAAAGTAGAATTAAAACAATATGCAAACATCAAATAAGCAGCAGGTAGAGTCACACTTCATATTGCTGTAAACTTTTCCCCTTATGCAGATCCTAGTAACCGAACATACCATATCATACCCAAGTAAGAGAAGTTCAAATTCAGAATTTTTAGAAATCTCACCTTTTGGTAAAAAGGTCCATGTAGCAATCTTTTCTTCGATGCCAGTAACAATAGGATCCTATTAAAGTAATAAATGGGACAAGTTAAGCAAATATCATAAGATAAGTGGAAACTGGCTAATTGAGAGAAACAAATCAAACCTTTCCTTTTGCAATAAACATGCCAGAACTCGTCCGCACCTCACTGAGCTTACTCTTCCCAGACACATTGTCCGCCACAGCTGACCTCTTTAGCTCTGACTTTGCCTAAACTCGATCACCCAATTCAAATAATTACTTCACTCATAGTGAGATGCATATACATTCATACGAGAGAAGGTAGCGAGTGGAAAGATCTCTCAGATCACTACAAGTAAGAAATTCTGAAAGCCGCGCAAAGACTTGACAGATTGGGCTCAGGCCTCTGAGCGTCTTGGCTAACTTTTAATGGTGTGCTACTTCTATAAAATGTTTACTCATCACATAATATTTCTAACACTCACCAATGAAATTAAATGGTTGCACTCCTCATCAGTGAGAAAACCTTCGTACAGAAACGCTCTACAATGCAACAAAATATTTGTAGCTTAAACGTAGTAATACTTCAGCAGAAAGAACAGAATAAAAATGAAAATTCAAAATTACTCGACCACCCCCAGCCTCCCATTCCACCAACGCACACGAATAAAACACAAAATAATGAAAAAAAAAAAATAACAACTTTTTCAAGTACCTGGGGTTCCATGAGATTGTTTTTACTTTGAATGGATTGATAATCGAGCTGCACGAGGATCTCCGCGCGATCCATGCGATCCACAGCACGAAAAACAGTGAAATACGAGAAAATCTATTCATCGGAATAGATGTTCAATGTCTTTCTTGAGATTAGGGCTGGCGAGCAATGAATTGCTTCGAAGCTTTTAGTTTTTTTCAGCTGCCTTTGATAGTTGTGTAGATTGATGGATCATTCGACAAGAGTTGACGAAGAATATATATTCTGGAGAGCCGTGAAACGCCGCTGCATATATATCCTATATTAAAGCTAGGAAATTTGTAGATTACAGCCTAGAATCTAAGCAAATGACTAGCAATCAATCGATTTCACGGTGAATTAGCTGGGGAATCTAATATCTAACGGTGAGCAAAATACCAAATAATTTTTTGGTATGATGGAATTGGATCCTATATCAAAAAATTGACAAATTTTTAATTTTTTTGATTTTCGATATGATTTCAGTTCCAAAAAATTAAAAAATTGATTTCGATTTTTATTGATTCATTATTGATGAAAATTGAAATTGATTTTTTTTTTTACATTTTTTACTGATAGAACAATATTAAAAAAATATAAAAATAAATAAATTAAATTGACTAAAAAATATTTTAAAAAATTAGTTTTTCGGTAAAAACGGACCGATACCAAAAAATCAATACCTAAAATTTTTGATTTTTTTATTACGGCATTGGTATTGATACTAAAAACTTAAAATGGATCATTATGAGCTCAATATCAATTTTCGGGAAAACTGATACTAAAATATCCATAAGTACCTTAGAGGAACCCGCCAAAATCCATAGTTCAGTACATAGTGCCGACGCTAAAACAGTCTAGATATCGAACGAGAAAATGACAACTAGCCACCTATGTTCTTGGTATGTGTGACATGGTTGGGTGATTTGTGTATGTACTGTACTCACCGGCTAGGAACAATCAACGACTGATGACCTGAGTGTTGCGGGATGCATTACAAACAAGAGTTGTTTAACCTCATACATTCTAATTTCTAGGCACGCAACATAATTGAAAGAATATTTGGCATGCAGATGAATTGTATAATGTATTACTCAATCCTACATTTTATCTTATTAAGATTCATAACTAGATCATCATCACTTTTGCACCACTTCATAAATAATGTGATGCCTGATGACCCAATCCAAAGCATGGAGGATGACGCCCTAATAGTTCCCGATTTAGAAGAACATCCTCCGGAACAGTATGTTGAATAAGTTGAAATCTCCGATGAGTGGAGCCATAAGAGAGATGAAATGACATTGTCTATGTGAAATGCGTATTGACAGGGGAACACCAATAGATGACTTTGATTAGGTAGTGCATTTGGCATGTCATTGCATCTACTTTTGTTGACATTGATACCTTGTTGCTTGGATTTGTGTTGGACTTAATTACCTCACTACTAGGATTTGGGTTAATAATTTTTGTTTGACTGACATATTAATTTGTTACTTGAATTTATGTTTTACTTTGTTAATTTGTTTATTAATGAGTTAAGTTGTTACTTGCATTTGATACAAGTTGTGCAACTGTTTTGTTAACAGGTAATGGAACATACAAGGAAACATAGCTAGACCAAGGTAGAAAAAAATAGCACTCATTGTTGCCATAAAGGATTTAGTTGTTGAGGGATACACATGGTTTTAGGGGAGGAACTTGGCAGGAATGTACCAACAAGATTAGGTTGTTGGTATCATCGAAAAGTGTAATTAAGTTTCTTTTGGAGAGAGAGGGAGAGAGAGAAAGGGAGAGAGAGAGAGAGAGTTAGAGAGAGAGACTCTCCCTAACTCTGCCAGCCGGAGGTGCGCAAAAACCTTGTGCTCATCCATCGTCTTCCACCATCCTACGCCACCTCTGTCCCCATTTTTTCTCTTGTCCCTCCTCGCAGCTGGAATAGCCAGATCCCATCGTCCGCCCGCCCTCTGGCGCTTTCATTGTCTCTCCCCACTGTGGTTCACGCCAGACGCCTTGCCCGTGGCCAGAACAACCAGATCTAGATGTTTCTTGGTGTTTCCTAACAGTCATTTGCCAGATCTACCATTTTTGGTGCCCTGCTCCCGCTCCACATCTCCATATCCGCGTTGCCATCGTCCCTGACGGCTATCGACCCTGCCACGTGTTCCCTGGTGATGCCACCGCCGCTGTCATGCGGTCCTCCGTCCGCGCCGCCTCCATGCAGTCTTCCATCTACATCGCCATCGCACGGTCCTCCATCCCCGCCGCCTCCGTGCATTCCTCTGGCCTCGTCGCCTTCAATGGGTCCCATCGTCTGTCCCAACTTGTCCTCGTGTGGACCATCGCCTAGCCACCCATATCCGGCTTCCCTGATGATTCTAGATCTGAGCGCGACGCTACTGCATTGCCCACACATTGTCTTGGGAATCGACACGACAGCGACACCTGTCGAGGAATGTGTTCCTCGAGACACCAAAAAATGGGCCTGTATTTTGTAATCTGTAATTGATCAAAATTATTTGGCCCTTTAGGGCCCAAATCTGAATTTCTAAATTGCCTGGATGTTTGAAATTTGAACATAAATTGAACATGAATTGCAGAGATCAACAGAAATGTCAAGCGGTTGTTTGAGGGGGAAATTCATCTCTTTTTTTATTTTTCATTTATCAAAGCAAAAGTGTACATCTAATAATTACATGCTCGTGTTCTTTATATACAAAACGAGAGCCACAAAACAACAAAGAAAAAAAATTGGAATAATAAAAGTCGCAAGATCCTGGGAGACGTTGGTGAACCCAAAGTCTCAACCATGCTCAGCAATTAAACTTCATTGGCTACTGACAGTCGAGTCAGCAGCATTCCTCTAGATCAATTTTGCCTCCCCTTTTTCTGCATCAAACTCACTTGCGCAGACAATTGAACTTCATCTTCTCCCAATTGAACATCAGCTTCACCATCAATCGGTGTTGCAGATACCTTCAATAAAGTACCTTGCACTTACTGGTTGTATGCCCATTGACCGAAAAGCTCTGGACAGGCTTCTACAATTGGTTCAAAATCTCAATTATTTTGCAACAAAATCTGGAGCTGAATCTGATAGCCCAAAACGGCCTTCAGAAGAGAAAATCAACGCAAGCTGAGTGGAAACTTTTGTGAATTGTGGCAATTTGGGTATTCTGGCTACACAGAAATCAGATTACATTCACATGTGAAAGAAATTGACCACAAGAGATGCTGATGAAGATACAAATTCTTACCTGGAATCAATTGAGAGAACATAGAACGAGACGTGAACTCTATTCAGGAGTGGATAACTTTTCTCATATGTTAGTTGAATTCATCTTCTAGGGATGTGTGTATGTAAATATTTAATTTTAATAAATGAAGAAAAGGAAATTTTTCCAAAAAAATAAATAAATCAAGGAGGAGTAAAAAAAAGGTAGCAGGGCATTTGAATTTTGGTTTATTCTCAGTCTTGGCTCAATAGAAGAACAAGGCAGGATATAGGACACGGCTCTGAGACATTGTTCAGGAAGCCAACGTGGATGGGGGAGTCTTGCTTGCCTTGTTGCGGTATTTCATTCATTATACATTATGGCGAGAGACAAACGAACCATAGTTGCGTCAAAGGGGGAATTGATCAACGGAGGATGGACTTTCAATTGGACATGGCGTTGTAGCCCCCCTTCACGCTTGGGACTTGGGAGGAGGACCGGTTGGCCGAGCTTATGGAACTTCTGGCAGACTGGGCCCCAAATAATCAGGTAGCATACTCATGGCACTGGTTTGAGGAGGCTTCAGGTAATTACTCTGTAAGCAGCTACAACAATTAGGAGAGATCGTGGGAGTGACTGGTCTGAGGAGGCTTCGGTAATTACTCTGTACTTACACACTCTCATGGTATCATAGCATTTGGCTCACGCCTGTTTACAGATCCAATAATATTTGCTTATGTTTAGTGATTCCATGTTTGCCTTCCTGATTTTTGCTGCTTGTTGACTCTATTGGTTCTAACACTACTCTTCGGTTGTGATTAGAAGACTCAAGTGTGAGGATTGTGTCTGTTGATGGGAATACAGCTGCACATCTGTCCAGTGCCAGCAGTTTTTTTTTGTCATTCACATACACAAAAACATTCTTGTTCAGTTTCAGAAAAAACAATCCATGGTTGCGACCCAATTCACGGCTCCAAGCCTTCCTCCAGTTATAATTACGAAATGTGATGGAATCAACTATCTTGTTTGGTCCTCCCAGATTTGCCCTATCCTGTGAAGCAACGAATTAATGAGTATTGTTGATGGCTTGGAGAAAGCTCCGACCAAATTTCTGCCTGCAGCTGTTGCTCCTGCAGAAGGTGGAGAGATTCAGAAACAGAATCCAGCGCTTCTTGTTTGGTATAAACGGGATCAATATTGTCTGTCTTGGATCAATTCTACACTTACAGATCGCGTTCTCCACCAAGTTTTTCACCTCAAACGATCAACAGAAGTGTGGGAATACCTGTTGCACAAATTCGGAGGCAAATCCAAAACAGAGATCTTTGATCTACGTTGGCGTCTCCAGACAC
>JAOWBN010217024.1:0-25359 GCA_028565015.1 Pinguicula moranensis
TTTTTAAGTCTTCTTTACATGGTGGCAGATTGACAAAGCTCATCTCGAAAAGAAGAAGGAAGAAGAAAAGGTAAGAAGGAAGTCTGTCGAAGCAAACATCCTATATTAATTATAGTTCATGCCTCTTGACTTAGAGGTTTTGGCAGGCTCTCAAGGAGCTCAAGGCAAAGGCTCAGAAGGGTGCATTGGGAGGCACAGGTCTAAAGAAAAGTGGCAAAAAATAATTCATGCCCGAATATTGAAGTATGTGTCGTTGTGTTGTGATGTTTTTGTGATACTGGACCTTCGTATACATGTTTGATTGCTATTATTGATGTGGTCATCAATCTTATGACAACTTTTCGTTATTTGACATTTCAAGACTGAGTCTGTTTGCAGAATAACATATGTTTCCTTCTGATGATCTTGAAATGATCTGTTAAAGGGTTTGCTGGCTAATGCAAGTATGAGTTGGGTATATCTTTTTTTTTTGGTAGTTAAAAATTTCATTAATAAAATTGGTGGCAGGCAGCCTTACAAAGGCCCAAAGACAGAGATAATATGCATCTTTGCTTACAGTGTTAGTCTACACTTGCTGTAGGAGCATAGGAATTGACTACTACCAAGCAATGCTAACCTACTTTAAAGTTTAACAGGTCCGCAATATCATTTTTCATTTAAAGTTGCAGCAGTGCCAAGGTAACCGAAGCCATTCGCTGATGGTGGCCCCTCCATGCGTGAGTTTGCTTGCATATAGCCAAAACCACACATTTAGTTGCACCCATTCGAGTGGTTGGATGTTATGTGTATCAATTTTGAAGCGTACTGCATTTCTTTCAAGCCATAGATACCAAACAATAGCTTGCCAAACGGATTGCTCAACTTTTGAGCCCTCGTGTATTATGAGCTTCATGTGTGCCTCAAAGTGCTTTCGTATATCCAATTGATCGGTATATGGAATCCCAAACCATTTGTATACGTCCCGCCATAGATCCCTCGCATTTTCACAATCCATAAACAGGTGTTGAGGAGTCTCTATACTCATTCCACACATCACACGTAGCTGGACTATTGTAGGGAATTGCATTCCCTTAACCATCAACTTATCCATAGTAAGAAGTAGGCGCCATGACAAGAGCTGATTTTTCTTTGGCTACAGTTTGCTCCAAACATTTACCAGATTGTGCCAGTCGCCTAGGGCATGTGTTTGTCTTTGCAGAGTTGTTGCGTATCTGTGTGGTGTCCAGTTCGTTCGCCTATCCAAGTCCAAGCATCCTGGTTCAGGTTTGGGATAGTAGTTGTGGAAAGCATGCTGAGGAGTTCTTCAAACTGGTTTTGCTCTTTTTGCCTCAGTGCACGTCTGAAGGAGATATTCTAAGTCTGTCGATTTTGACTACTTGTTAACATTTTTAACACTATTTTATCCTGTTGCTCACTGAGCTTGTAAAGGCTTTCAAATCTTATAGCAAAGATACCCTCACCTGAGCAACCAAATTTTTGAAATAGGGCTTGGTCTCCTCACCTGACAACTAGTTTCAGCTTGTTGCTAAAACAAGGTTCGAAGGCAATCTTCCAAATATCATCCCAGCAGTTTGATAGTGAACCTGACATGGTTATAACGCCCCAGTCACACATATAGTCTCGTTGCCTAAAGTATTTGGAGTAGACCGCCGTGCTCCAGTAGTAGTCAGGGCTCGTTCTCATGTGCCATATCCATTTTGCCATTAGAGCTTTGTTCATCTATTTGGTATCTCTTACAGCCAGCCTCCCTTCCTCCTTAATTTTGCATAAATCTTCAAGCTAATCCAGTGGATAGGACGAGTGTTGTTGGCATTCTGCCTCCATACAAAGCTACCCCGTTAGCTTTTCTATTGTTTTAATCATCTTCTTTCGAGCTTTAAAAAGGGACCTATGATAAACAGGAAGGCAAAATAACACTGACTTCACAAGGATAATTATGTCAGCTTGATAAAGGAATTTGTTGTCCCAGCTAAGAATCCTGCTCTTGACTATCTCGATCATTGAGTTCGACATTATTACTCTTCTTGGATTGTCACCCAGAGGTAAGCTGAGGTAGTGGCAAGGAAAAGAGGTTTGTTTACAGTTCAACTTACGTGCATATCTTTCCACTGTTGTTGATTCCATATTCATCCCGAGTAGGCTGCTTTTTCGAAAAGTTGATTGCCAATCCTGATATCTTTTCGAAAATTTCGATCACTCCTTTTATGGACATTATATCGGCCTTGTTTCTATAGGCAAACAATAAAGTGTCATCGACGTATTCGAGGTGGAAAAGAGGGATACTTCCAACCTTTACACCCTTAATTTTATTTATTGCCATGGCTCTGATCAACAGAAGGTTTAAGCTTTATGCCACGCTTAGAAAGAGAATGGGTGAAAGGAGATCGCCTTGTTGGAGACCCCTGTTGAGCTTGAATTCGCCATAGCTACTACCATTTATAAAAACTACTGCACGAGGTGTTGAGATGCACTCCTAATCCACCCTATAACCAAACAATGTTTATAAAAGAGAAGGCAAATGTTGGATGGTTTTAAAAAATCAATTTAAAAATTTATTTTTTGAATTGCTACAGTAACTTTCCCTTCGTGCAATGGCGATCCAGAGTCACTGTAGATCATCCCTACCAACCGATCTGTTCATCGTCATCTATACTACCATCGCTTGACCTCAGCAACTTCATCACTCCTCTCCCCGGGGCCTCATGCTCCTGGGGAGCACCCAACATTTTTTCTTTTCCTGCTTGATCCCCGTCACCTCGTGATGTCTGCCAACCCATGGATCATTCCGCCTCACCAGCTGAAATTGATGCGACGAGCAGCGATTAAGGCGGGTAAAGCCCCGCTAGTCACCACTGCCTACACAGAATTCTCGTCCTGTTTGGGAACGACTAGGTCCCAGAGCGATTGAACCTCCCAAACAATACCCAGCTGAGGTCATGAGCTTCTACCTCACAAATTTTCCAAGAGGCTGCGATATTGATAGATTGCGGAGTGCGTTGAAGCAACAAGGTACAATTCACAAACTTTCCATAGCACGTGAGCTTAACAATCGAGGGCTTCAATTTGGTTTTGCGGAATTCGCGAACGTAGAAGATGAAGAGTTAATGCTCTTCAAACTCAACAACACGTGGTTGGGCTCATTTCGGTTACAAGCTAATCAAGCAAGATACTCCAAGTATCGCTCGAAGAAGATAGTAACAACCTCAGCTACCTTCACTGAGTCGAAGGCACTGACCCTGGCTCCTAAGGTAATTAAGGAGTCAGCTTCTGGTTCTGCTCCAGTGCTATCCCTTACTTCTGAAGAGGTGCTGAACTCCTGGCTCACTCGTAGCTATGTGGCTACACTAACTCGAAAGCGTAAGTGGAAGGAACTCCAAAGAATCCTAAAAATAGCAGGATATATCAATGTCGTAGCCAGCCCGCTGAGCCCTAATACCATTTTGTTGTGGGAAGAAGAGGCTCTTGACTTATGCAACCTTCTCAAGAATGATCAAGCTTGGCTGTCAAATTGGGTGTTTGATATTACACCGTGGTCTCTGAGGAAAGCAAATGATAGCCGCATCTGCAGGATAAAAGTTTATGGATTGCCCTTCCAGGCCTGGTCACAAAAGAATCTCTCAGCAATTGGTAATAAGATTGGCACTATTGTTGAAATAGAGGATATCACACTTTCTAAATTGAACCTGGAAGCAGCGTATTTGATGATCCAAACTCCTATTGACTATAAAATTGATCAGTGTCTGCAGATATTTATTGATGAGGCACCTTATATGATACATACTATGGAAACTGAGGGGAATACATCGCCCTGACATGATAGTGCATTTGTGGACTCTGACACAGACTTAAAGTCTCTGTGCTCCCTCCGTTGAGCATTCCGTAGACATCTCAGTCTCATCCATGGACCTGTGTATGGTCAATGTTAATCAACCAGTCCCCCAGAAGCATGAAGTCTTATGTCATTCCTCATCAAGGCAAACATGTGATAAGGACCCTACCTATCCTCATACTGCCAAGATCAGTACAAACCAGTGGTACCCCACTAGAATTGATTGGTGGCCTAACTCCTTATCTGAGTTAAGATCCAATTTGACCTTCCAACACATGGCAATGCAGAAGGCAAAGACTAGTGATACGGGGGAAGTGGCTCTTGATACAACTGAAAATACTGAGGCTCTTGATACAACTAAAAATACTTGGGCTCTTGATGCAACTGAAAATACTGTGGCAGCAACAAATTTGGGTGACGCCTTAGCTGCTATTCTTGAAAGTGTAACGGAGGATGTAACTCCTGATATCACTGAGTTTTGAGGAGGCAGTTGATTTGTGCGTTGTATCACCTCCCACTTCTGAAGTTTTAACAGTGGAAGTAACACCTATTATCACCGAGAATACTGTGATGGCAGATGCCACCCCTGAACCTGAAATGAAAACCGTCTCACAGGAGGAGGAGAAGAGTTCAGCTGACCCCAACCCCAAACAAAATTGATGTGAAGAGATCGTGAATATGCCTACTGAGTCAGCTGTTACTATAGTCACACAACCAGATGCTCTGTTTGAAGCTGCATTGACTGAAGTCTCAATTACCCTTGATGATTTTCCTCTCCAATCTGGTGGACCTGAAATCAATCCCAAACCTGCAACTGTTAAGAGGCCAAGGGGTCGGCCTAGAACCCAAACTCAAACAAAAAAAGAGAATGACCCAACTCATTCAAAAAATCTGGCAACTCTGGATAATTGGCTGGGTGGACTAACAGCACAGGCCTCTGTTAATACTCCCCTACATACATCTCCTGTTACCTCCACACTGAAGTGTGACTCAATTATGGCAGTGGGCTCCAAACTTGGGGTAGTATATGATTCAAACGAGGAAGTATTCCGCAACCTGCTTGAGGATATGACCCAAAAAGCCATTGAGGCTTCATCTTCCTTTAAAAGGGAAGAGACCAACCCATGGTCATGAAAATTGTGACCTATAATGTACGTGGGTTAGGGAGTCAAGAGAGGAAAAAACAGGTAAAGCAACTGATCTGGAAGGAGAACATAGATTTTTTAAGTCTAAAGGAAACAAAACTAGCTACAATAGATAAAAAAAAACACTATGTGCCTACTTGTGGAATGACTCGGATTTCGATTGGTTCTACTCTGGTTCTGTGGGACAATCTGGAGGTTTGCTGTGTATTTGGAATATGAAGAAGTTTACTAGAGTGTCAGTATATGCTGAAGAAGGGATTCTGGGCATTTCAGGGCATTGGCTAGATGACCATAACATATCACATATGTTAAACGTTTATGGTCCAAGCGAACTGTCCAAGAAACAAATTCAGTGGCAGCATGTGAAAGACTTTTTGTTACCCCTTAAACATGATAAATGTTGTGTCATGGGTGACTTTAATGCAGTAGCTAACCTCAATGAGAGAAAAGGAGTGGTAGTCCATAACTATGCTCAGGAAGTAGTCCTTTTCAACACCTTCATATCAAACCTTGAGTTGCAGAATTTGAAAATGTTGCGTAGGAAATACACGTGGCATTTGAAGTCCTTAAAGGCCATGAGCTGATTAGATAGGTTCTTGATCAGTAACAAATGGACAGAAACCTCTGAAACATGGACTCAAGAAGGCTTGGAGAGAGATGGATCCGGCCATTGTCCAGTTAGCCTCTCTTCCAAGCAGCTAAATTGTGGCCCGAAGCCCTTGAAGGTGTTTAATTCTTGGTTACTAGAGAGAGACTTCAATGAGTTGGTGGTACAGGGGTGGACTATTGTCAACTTGTCAGGTTATATGAGCTATCAGATTTCAACAAAGATAAGAATGCTGAAAGAGCAGATTAGAAACTGGAGCACTGCCAGGCCGAATAACTTAGCAGAACAAAGGACAGCCCTGCTTCATAGTATCAATGATATCGAAATAGCAGCTGAAGAAGATACTTCTTCTAGCATTGATATTAAACAGCTATCTGATCTTCATCTTCAGTTGGATAATGTTTCCAGAAATCTGAACAGCATAACATATCAGAAGTCCCGGATCAGGTGACTACAACAAGGAGATGGAAACTCTGCCTTCTTCGACAACACTTTGAAGAAAACCAGATCAATCAATACTATAAGTGGAGTGTGGGAGGGAGCAACATGGTTGCAAGACCCAGAGCAACTCAAGGAATGTTTCTTTCAACATTTTAAAGAGAGATTTACAGAGAAAATACAGGTCAGGCCACTTCTAGCAATTAAAGTCAGGACCCTTGATCAATTTACTAAAATGTGGTTGCAACAACCATTCACCGAGGCTGAAATATTAGCTGCAATTTCTACCTGTGGCAGCCACAAAAGTCCTGGCCCGGATGGCCTTAATTTTCAGTTCATAAAGCACTTTATTCATCTGATAAAACCTGACATCATGAAGCTTATGCTGGAATTTTATCAAAGGGGCAGGTTGTGCAGGGGAAGCAACGCTTCCCACATCACTTTGTTAGCCAAATCTTCTAGCCCCATGTTTGTTAAAGACTATAGGCCAATAACACTCATTGGATCCATGCCAAAGATTGTTTCAAAAGTCTTAGCAAACAGGTTAAGCCATGTCATAGAAGAACTGATAAGCTGCAATCAATCTGCCTTCATCAGGGGCAGAAAGTTGCTTGACAGTGTTGTCATAGCAAATGAAGTTATTGACGAAGTTAAGAAGCTGAATAAGCAAGCTCTCATTTTTATGGTGGACTTTGAGAAGGCCTTTGACACGATACATTGGAACTACCTGCTGAAACTAATGTCTAACATGAACTTTCCAGATTGTTGGCTTTGGTGGGTTCAAGGGCTTCTGGAATTTGCCTCTTCTTGAATGGCAGTCCCACCAAGGAGTTTTATCTCTCATGTGGCATAAGACAAGGCGATCCAATCTCTCCATTTCTATTTTTGCTTGCTGCAGAAGGCCTCTCTGCCATGATCAATAAGGCAATTGATCTGAATATTTTTTCAAGCTTGTGTATTGGTAGGAAAAAGGTGTCAATCTCTCATCTACAATTTGCTGACGATACAATATTGTTTGGACAAGCAGATTGGACCTCGGTGATTGCCTTCAAATCCATTTTACTCAACTTTGAACTAGTATCAGGATTGAATTTTGCCAAGAGCAAACTGATTGGTATCAACTTGGACTCGGTTTTGTTGGATGATATGGCCTCATACCTCAACTGCCAATCTGGTGGTACACCCTTCATATACCTGGGGTTACTAGTGGGAGCTAGGACAAGAAATCTCAGCACTTGGCAGCCAGTATTGGAGAAGTTCCAGAGTATGTTGTCTGCCTGGGATCACGAACTTCTTTCAACAGGAGGAAAAATGGTGCTCTTGAATGCTGTTTTATCAACACTTCCTTCTCACTTTTTCTTCTGTTTCAAAGCACCAAATCCATCATTAAACAGCTCACATCTATGCAACGTGATTTCTTTTGGGGCAGCACAACAGACAAGAGAAGATTATGTCTATCATCTTGGAAAAAAATCACTACATCTATGCTTAATGGTGGCCTAGGAATTCACTGCTTATCATAATTCAACATAGCGATGTTGAGCAAATGGGGACTTCAATTGCTTAACAATGAGCCATCACTCATCAATGATGTATTAACATCAAAATATGGCAGCAAATCACCTCTCCTCATCACAGGTTTTAGAGCCCTCTTACCTGCTGAGACCAGTTTGTCTATAGACCGTCCAAGAAGAAGAGGTTTTGTTTCTGAATGGGGGAAGAATCTGTTGGATACTTTGAACAACGGCTGTTTTGTGGATAACCTATTGCTGAAGCTAGGCAATGGTGAACGAATCCGGTTGTGGACTGATAAGTGGCTTAATAACAGTACATTGGCCGTGTCCTATCCTAGACTTTTCGGTTGGAGTTAAACAAAGAGATCTGTGTTGCTGAGTCAGGGCTGTGGTCTAGTGGAATCTGGACTTGGAGCTGGCGATGGAGAAGGCAGCTACGCTCAGCTGACTTATCTGAGATGAATGGATTATCTTTGGATCTACAAAATATCTCTCGCAAGTGGGAAGCACAGATAGATATATATATTCAAGATCAGCAAGGATGGTAACTACACGGTGAGTGAAGCTTATAAGACCATCACTATGGCAACACAGCATACCTTCCCACCAATGCACCTATCTCTCACCAAATACATTTGGACCAGCTTTGCTCCAAAAAACGTTTGCTTCTTTACATGGATTTTGATTAAAGAATCAGTGCCTACAAAAGCTGTTCTACAGAGTAAAGGAGTTATTCCCATGGATCAGGAGATATATTGTCCAATCTGCAGGGCTCAAAATGAAACTATCTCCCATCTTTTCAGGGAATGCCAGTTCATGAGCAGTCTCTGGGAAGGTATCTCCTCTTGACTGGCACTGCCATCAGCAGCATCAGTTCCTACCCTTCATGATCATGTTCAAACAGCCCCTACTGGAATCCTTCTGCCAGGATGGATTCAATCTGAATGTCAATGGTGGGGATACTTTGGAAAGCTAGAAATAGATCCCATTTCACATCCATTACTCCACATACTCAACTGCTACTGCAAAACATACAACATCAATCTTAGCTGTGGATTAAAGCCATAAAAAAGGAGCATCTCTTTCCTTTCAGCTTTATTGATTGGTTGCAGCAACCACAAACATGTCTATTTTTATCTAAATAACAAGTGAGCTGACCCTGTTATTTGCCTTCATGTTATCACAGGTAGTGACATTCAGATCCACTGGCATGACCTTAATTAGCAGTCAATGAGGATTCAGATTCTATGCTGCTAGGTGCGACAATGGAACCAGAAGGATGCATTGCTCAACTTGGTCCTCTGCCACTGCCAAGGATCTGTCACACGGTAACTGTATTGACAAGCCTCAATATTGGATAACATGCTTACGTGATTTTCCGGCCCCAGTAAGCATCTTCCAGCTTAGTTGACACTCAGTCCATTGAATGCTATGGCCAATGGGATTGGCTTGCAGGAAGTATTCTCTCCCTACAACTGGTATCTGCTCTACCCATTTCACTGCTCTGTGTTTTATCTCGGTACAGAGTAGGTACTTACAGGGGTTATAACACCCCCAACAGCTAATTCATGAAGACAACCAATACATAACATGACCCACCCCTTCCCTCCGGGTAGCCTCACGCCCCTGGGGAACACACTCACCAACCAAATTGGCACTCATGGTTACTTGTTCTCTGGAAAGCTGTCATCTTCGGATACAAACTCTACACCTTGCTCGATATAGCACCTACAAGTAGACATGGACATGAATTAATCAGTCAACTAGAAAAGAGCTCTGCTTCTAGTTGTTCTAACCTCCTACCTGGTTTAATTTCTAGGTGAGTCAACATGATGCAGGAACTAAGCTGAGAGGCGCAACACAGTATACTCTATTGCTGTGAGTACGAGGCTTAGGAGTTAGTGGGAATAAGTAATTCCTTACGGTAGGAAAAGAGCAAGATCGTTCTCAGGCAAGAAGTAAGCGCAGTGATCGTTCCTAGTGTCATGGTGGCAGTCTCTATATATCTTGAGCTCGCTACTTAGTCAGCTAGACCTACATACACAATCATGCTCACACCGAGCTTGTCACCAGAGGGAAGTGAGATATGGAAGTGCTGGACAAGAGCTCACAACAATTCAAGGAAGGATAAGGAAAATTCAAGAAGTCTCAAAGGTTATGGAGGACAACATGCACAACAATGTGGAATAGCACAGGCAAGGCACAATGAAATTTGAGCAACAGAACAATGGGTCAAGTACTTCAAAGTAGCATCAGAGATGCAGATAGAATAGAAGATGAATGAGGATGATTGATTTCCTTGAACGTGAATTATTGAATCCTTGCTCAATCGGTATATCCTTTATAAATTACAGGGATATCTCATCAAACAAGAAGGGACTATGTACCATTATTCCTGAAAAAAATGGTATTGATAAGTTGATAGTCATGATAACCTGCTTGATTAAGAGCGAATGATGGCGATCATTTGAATGCGAAGATGCTTGTGCATTCATGAGGTTAGGGGAGCCATGTACCAGATCACCCTTAGCTATACTAAAGGGTATGTCGGAAGAGCAGGATATATAAAGTTCACAATCAAGGAATCAAACAGGGATTTTATTCTTCTAGGCTCTTTGCACATCGATGGAATCTAGTATGGGACCCGTACATAGTCGTTTTGTTTTCATACTTTTCTGTGTATTTTTTGTGTATTTTCACTATGTAAATATTTATATCATATATATGGAATTTGGCCTTTCCAAAAAAAAAAATTAGGTAGCTTTTATTTTTTTATTGTTTGAGTTGATAAAACTATTTTTTTTTGTTTATAAATGTTAATTATTTTATCACCCCCTAAAAATATATATTGCTCCTTTAAAAAAAATTATTTTTCTCTCTAAATTTTTTGTATATGCCCCTCTTAAAATTTTTTGGGCCTACCTTAAATTTATTTCTGCGTCCGCCCTTGGTTGAACCATTATCCCACTAAGTTAGTGGAGATATTGAGAAGTAAGAAAGTTGGGGAATTTCTTACACTCATTCAAATAACTCAGTTGAACCATTATCCCACTAAGTTCTTGGAGATAATTGATAAGTAAGAAAATTGGGGAATCTCTTACACTCATTCAAATAACTCTATAAATAGTGAATCTCTTTTAAGTGAAAAATACACACAACATAGAGTCTAGAATTTTAGTTCTTTCTTCTCTGCATATTTTGGTGAGTCCTTCAATTAGTGATTGAAAAAGATTTCATTTTGTGAGTACTTCAATTAGGTGATTAAATAAAGATATTATTAGAGTTCGCTGGAGTTGTGCTGCACATATCAACTCATATTCGTTGTATCATGCTAGACAAACGTTTGTGATTCTCGAATCACCTAGAATCGGGTGAATCTATTTTAAGGAAACTGTAAGTTTTACTGACGAATTTGTTTTAAGGAAACTGTGAGTTTCACCGACCTCAGAGTTTCTCAAAATTCTCGTGTTTCGTTCAACGTTGCAAGGTTGAAGTTCAATTTATTTCTGTACTAATATTTATGTAATTCTTCCCGACTTTATTTATTATTATTTTTTTCTATTATAATTATTTTAACACTAAAGACGACTCAAATTTGGATGAGAATCATGAAAAATAAATCAAAGAACAAACCCAAATTTTTCATAATTGACCCCAAACCCATAATTAATCGGTCCAAAGGTTTCAAAAAAATAAGATTTAAATGAAATAAGCAACTGTGCCGTCCACAAACCGGGAACTTGGTGCTGCAGGAAACTTTCACCGTCGAATCTCTCGAGAGAAAAGTTGCTCGAATTCAGCAACGTCGGTGCATGTTAGCTCAGCGGGTTAGCATGCTGCCTTCGACCTCAGGGCTTGCTTAGAGGTCGGGAATTCAAGTTCCCAGTGAGGGAACTTCGGCCTGACAGTCTGAGGGGATTAGTCGACGAGCCCAGAAAGCCCAAAGGATACCCCATTCTGTAAACTTCGGATTACCTAACAAAAAAAAAAATGCTCGAATTCAGCCACGAATGAAAATGGATTCTGGGATTTTAAATGATAAGGGGTAAAAATGTAATAGACTGAAGGACAGAAAGGTATTTTCCCCATGTTGAGCGTGCAATTGTAATGTTTGGGTTATGTGTGAGTTTGCATAAAAATTGGGCGAGATTTTTCTAATATATTAAAAACGGGGCATTACATGGTGAGATCCGGGTATACAAAAACAATCTTTTTTTTTTAGTTAAATAGAGAACAAATTTCTTATCCCTTGTATTGTAACTGTGTAACATATTCCTCCGATATGGGAAGCTTGGCGGCGGATCTGGAAATTGACAGGCACGATTAGGATTAGGGCTGAGTGGGAAGGCTGTTAAATCTGTCATCTAAATGGGCTATTGCTGAATAAATGTAGTAGGCCCAGTTAAGAAAATAGATAGGTCTATTGAGAATAAAATTGACGATACTTTTTTTTTTCTTTTCTAGAAGAGACATTGTTTATGATGATTGATTAACTTTTTTCCTAAGTTATCTTAAAAATTACTTTCAATTTTCCGTGATAAAAATGAAGAGGTTTTGACTTCTTCAGTACCCCCAAAAACTTATCCTTAATTCTAATTTTTTTTTAAAAAAAAAGAGATGTAAGGTTTTCTTTGTAACACTTAAAAATTAGATTATTTTTCTCTTTTTTTTGCATTATTTAAAAAATAGTGTTTTACCACTTTTACTTATTTTTCTCATTTTTTCACTCAAAACTCATTTATTATAAAATAGATAAAAAAAATTCTACTTCCACTTCTGATGACAATTATGTAAATGAATAAAAGTTATCTAATATAATTTAACTGCAAATATTATTTAGTTATCTTAAAAATTTGACTGCAAACACTATTCTTATAACTTTTTCTATTTTTCATATTTTTCAAAATACATAAAAATTCCAAATTAAAAGGAGTATGAGAATCAGAATAAAGAGAAACGAAATAAGAAGTAAAAGAGAAAAATAACTATGAATATAAAACATAGCCAAAAAACTCTTTTATTGTAGCTCTTGAAAAAATGTTCTCTTCCTTGTCCAAGTGCAGATGTATTTGTTTAATCCTACGAATCTAAGCATATACACGTACCTAAAATAATGAACACATTGAACATTTCTAAGAACCTTTTTCCCCTAAGAACCTTATTCATGCATTGGTGCAATTATTTCCGGTAGATTTCTAAGAACCTTTTTGGAATATTTCTTCGAATCTAAGCATGCATGTAGGATGACATCGGCTTTCAAAGATTAGAGAAATGTTGTTACTGCCAAGGGAGGGGCTAGAGAACGAGCAAGAATGGTCCCCCACCCTATTCCCAGTATCCTGGCTCCACCAACACCATTGTATATTGCTCTAGATTTGATAAAGATATCAATGAGCCCACATAAGTTAAAGAGTTTGTGTTAAGCTAGATTTTGCATTTGGAAGTTACATAGTATTGTTACAATTATAATATAGGTAGAGAACTTTAGGGGGTGTTTTGCGCAAACCTTCTTATGCTTATAATTGGATTATAATAACTTTTTTTTTAAAAATGAAGAGTTATTTTTTGAAAAAAAGGTGCTTATAATTGGATTATAATTTTAAGAAGGTTGCGCAAAACAAAGGCTTAGTCCTCCCATGTATAACCTAAGGTTTTAGTACTCTATATATGTTTTATGTTTTGATTATTGAAGATCAATCCATTTCATTGCAAATCTTTTCTTAAATATGATTGCTTTCATGGCATTAGAGTTAGATTTGGGACAATTGAGTCAATCAGCTTATCACCAACAATTCTACTATACTTTTGTAGCAAAAAAACTATTATGGGTTGATTATGTAATTGCTGGTAATGGTACAAGCTTGAAAATTCTGAACACTGTCTCTCTCATTGTTAAATCCCATATTCGGCCTTTAATCCTATCTCATGTATTATGTTGTCTCGATGCTTACACTAACCTCCTTTCTGCTTATAAATTCTGTATCGATAATCAATATTATTTTATTCTCATTGACTTTGGATATTTAATTAAGGATAATAAGATGGGGCAAACACTGGAGTGAGGGCCCAATTAAGGAGGCATGTACCCGATTCGGTTAGCATCCAGTCCTTAAGAAGTTAAACATGATCTAGTTGGTATAGTTGGTACTAAACCCACTTTTCTGTTTGGCATGCTCGTCTATGGCTTTCTTCGCCCCTTAAAGTTTATCAATTCATTAGTCAGTCTCAGTTACTCATGAGCAAATTTAATACCTAATTAATGCAAACTATGTGAGTCTGATTTGGCTCAATAATGACGAGGGGATACATTTTCTTTTATATCTATTTCTCTTTCTTTTGTTAATAGCTAGTTTAGTTCTCATTGAGAGGAAAGGAAGGGAAACACCCTCAAAAGCAAAGGTTTTTCCCCATAAACCCAAGGCATGGCACCAACTCCTAATCCAAATGATCATGCATGGTGGTACTTGTGCACATCTATCATGCACCAAACTCAATAGGTGGACAAATATACCCTTTTATTGGATTCCAAGCTTCAGAGAGAAGCTACTGGGCGCTGTACATAAGGCACAAAAAAATCTTAGCCATGTGAGCCAAAAAAAAGAGCATACGAAAAGCAAGGATTTTGGGATCACTTGTTTGTGAGCTCGTGCTCAAGGGAGATTGACTTTGATTTCTTTGTTTATTGTGATGAACTCAATACTTTTCATTAGTAGAATGACTCTAGCCTTAAGTATGAGCTAAGACTCTTTGTCCAGGGGCGCAATGTAGCCTCTGATGAACTCGAGAGAGCACATAGAATGTTTATATTGTTTTAACACTAATCTTGTGTTTGTTTTTGTTGTATTTCATGCTCATTTATGTATGTTTGGCTAGAGAAGGTAGATGCACTAAGAGTAGTGGGAGGCCGAGAGGCACAAACTACGTTAGGCATAGAGAAACTCACATCGATTACTATATCATAAGAATGCCTATAGAATCGATGCTACCGCGTGTGAAATACCCATTAGAAAGGTATTTGGTTTCTTTAAATATGACATTCAAGAGGTACTCATTTGTTCCAAAGTAGAGCATTCAGTCTCGAGAGAGGTTTATGCCTAGAATAGGAGAATTCGGTAGGTACAACATAGGAATAAAGCATGATAGGCTAACTATGAATCCACCAGAGGGCATCAAGTAGTGAAAGTACGATTCCTTGATGTTTCCATCTGTTATGTTTGTGTTAAACTTACTTTATTGCATTTTGAATGTCTCTGTTTATGCGGAGTTCTTTGATTAACCAGTAGATCAAAAACAACCTCTTTATCATTGGTTCAAATTGTATGAAACTTGTTAACGTTAGTATTTGTTAACCACAATACTCGAGGTTCGACATCCTTCTCATCATTATATTAATATTGCGACTTGTACACTTGCAAGAGATGAATACTACAAGTTTTTGCGTATCAGTTACCTTATGTTGGCACTTTAAATTCAGTGTCTATTTTCAAATATTGCCAACTTAGTAAGAGTAAGCAATTACCCTTTGAGTTGTGTTACAGTTAGGCCATTGGAACTTCTTCATTCTGATGTATGGTCAACTTTAGTTTATTCTATTAGTTGATTTCAACACTATGTTATTTTTATTAATGACTTTACGCATTTTACTTAGTTGTATTCTCGTAACACTATATCTATTACCTTTTGTGCCTTGATTGAAAATCAATTTTCCCAAAAAATCAAAAAATTTTAGACTGATGGGGGGTGGGGTGGGGTGAATTTTGATCGAACCAATTCAAAACATTTCTTAATAAATTTGAGATTTTCCATCAGCAAAATAAACTTGCTGAATGAAATTATCGTCATATTGTTGATATGGGTCTTACTTTTTTGGCTCAACCCATTTTATCAAATAAATATTGGGTGGAAACATGCTATATTGTTGTGTTTATCATTAATCGTTTTCCTATCCCTCTCATAAATAATTTGAGTCCCTCTGAAAAATTGTTTGATTGCAAGCCCAAATACTCACAGTTGTGATCTTTTGGATCTACATATTATCCATCTCTTTGACCCTATAATTATCATAAACTTATATTTTGTAGTACGAAGTGTATTTTTCTTTGTTATAACTCTCAACACTCTGGTTATAAGTGTTTATATCCCATCTCTCGCACCATGTACATGTCTAGACATATTATTTTTTTTGAGATTGTGCTCCCTGCTGATTTGGCTTAGCCGACTTCTTCTAAAAATCCTCTGGTGTCAGCCCCTACTCCAAGTATTTTTTCTTCTGTTTCTACATATTTTACCCTCATTTTTTCAATTTTCTACCAACCAATCCCCTATATAGCCATTTTTCCCCTTTACCAATCCATGTAATCCAGGTGTCTCAGTCAGACAACCCCTTTCTTGATCGTTATTGTTCGGACCCAGCGTCCAGTGGCACTCCTCTATGTGTTGCTTCAGTACCTACCATCCAACAACCACTATCTCTGTTGTTAGTGTTGTGCCCTAAGGCCAATCACCTAGTGTATTTGTATCAACACTTTTATATCTATGCATATGATATGTAGCATTTTTCATTATTTATTTTATTACTTGCATTCTTTCGGCAAAACAAAGAATGAAGCCCATGTATTGAAAACTTATTGTGAATCACAAAGGCGGTGTGATGATAAGACAACTCTAATAAAGTTATCAATACTAAATATCTCTAATCATAGTATTAGTGAGATAGGACATCACTAATACATATAAGTTAGCAAATTCTAAGCCGTTTATTTTTGAAGGAAGTAGTTGATCTCATCAACTATGGTGTAGTGACACCTAAGCTAGAATATGGATGCTTGTAGTTGATAAGTACATCAGATTGACCTAACTAGAGTTCACGATTTTGTCAATGGTTGATATTCTAAACAATAATATATGTAAGTGACCCTTAAACTTAAGACCACCATGAAATCTTGAGTATGAATGTCACTCTTTGATTGTATTTGGAGTTACACCATAAATGGGTAACAATGAATAGTTTTGGGAGTGATACAAAATACGAAACGGTTATGAGTGATCAATAAATAATTCATCCCTAAATAGCTATGAGGCGATATCTCTATGGCCACTTGTAAGAGATCGTGAAGAAACCTTAGATCAAAGTGCGAGTATAATTAGAAAAGAGTTTCTAATCAACACCTGAAGACCATTATCTCCGGTACAAAAAAATCTTTTGCATATATAAAAAAAGGTAGTCAAATTATCTTTTTATGCTAAATTGGGATATGAACAAGGTGAAAAGATATTGACTACATGAGAGCTAGTTCTTAAAATGGATTATCTCCTTAAATATCTATTCTCAATACTTGGGTTTCCATGATTTGTTGCTAGATGTCACTCATGGCTTATGGGCATGAAGTAGGCATTAATGAATTAAAAGAGTTTAATTCATTAACCATAATGAGATTATGTTAATTCGCCGTCCATTGCCAAGCTATTGAGAACCGATAGGGTCACCACACATCAAATTCTTGAGGGTCAATTTGTAATTAAGGCAAAGTATGAGGACAAAAATAATAAAATAATTATGGGATGTATGTGTGATACATCAAAACTCCATCATTAATTGGATCCTAGTTGACTTTATATATATAAGTTATTGGAAAAATACTACAATTCATATATATGAGATATATGAAGTTGTGACATATTTTCTTCCAATTAGATTACATCCATATGATGCATATCCAATGCAATTATATGCAATGGGGTGTTAATATACAAAGGGTTGTATATAATGTATATGTGGAATGGTTCTATAAAACTTTAAAAGTTTTGAAACCATGTGCACATGTATGACTATGATCAAATATTGATCTACTAAATTGGACATGTGTTGGCATTTCAAACCCATGAGAACCTCTATAAGTACCTTGATACTACCAGATGTGAAGAAAATTTATGCATTTGTGTTCCTTGATAGAAAATCAAGTGCGAAGACACTCTATTTTCTTTCTCTACCCGAGAGAGATTTGTGATCTTGCTTCTCATTTTCTTAGCCCACAAGTGTGTAGCTAACACTCCCAACACACATATATACAATTATTCAATAGGTTTTACAAGCTCCCAAGAGTTGTGCTGATGTGGACTACTATAGTGGGTAAACATATGGGCACCTACAAGAGGAGGCTACCTTTTAAAACTTTGTGAAATCTTCACTTTGAAGTATAACTCCTTTTTGCTCTTGCTTTAACTTATGTAAATTAGCATGTTCCCTTGGCTATGAAACTCTCAATTTTTTTATACACACTACATTTTACGCTTCCACACACTTTGATTATCATGACACATAGTGTAGATAAGAGTTCCAACATATGTTGCATTCTTGTGTGTTGGCATCCACTGCTATGCTGCAATGTTTCCAACATGTCTCACTCGTGTCGCAATTATGGTTACACAATGACAACCAACAAGGTATCCCTATAGTCTCTTTTGGTTTTCCAAAACCGGTTCTTCCTACGCCAATTTGCCGCCTTCCGTCGTGCCATTTTCAGACCTTGATTTGGTTCTGGACTTCCCAACTCTCGTCTCCCTCCCTAATTTGGCCACTTTTTTTGAACCAACACCCTCTTCTATCTCACACTTCCACTACTATAGTAACCCTGTCTCAGATAGGCCTTTCTTGTCCCAAATAGTTTCCTTACTACAATGTTTATTTTTCCACTCGCCATCCTCTCCGAGCTCTTGTCAGTGTCCAAATACCTCGTGAATCTACCTCTTACCTTTAGGCTGTTAAATCCCCTAAAGAGCAAACTGCTATGAAGGATGGGTTTGATGCGTTGGTTGATAATTGTACTTGAAACCTTCGCCCTCGTCCTCCTAATCAAAATATTATTCGGTGCAAATGTGTCTATAAAATCAAGCACAATCTTAATGGCACAATTGATTGGTATAAGCCACGATTGGTTGCCCGCGATTTTGAGTGTCTTGAATTTTATGAGACATTTAGTCCTTTTGTTAATCTTGCTACTATTTATTTTTTACTTGCTCTTGCTCTTCACATTGATTGGAGTATTTGGAGATTGATATTTCCAATGCTTTTCTAAATAGTGAGCTTGAATATTATGATAGCAAGTAGTAGATTAAATATTCCACACAGATTTTGAACAAAAATATAAATCATGTAAGATATTTAACTCTAACATTCTCTTTGAAGTCTAAATTAGGCAAACTCTGTTAAGACTTGTTTTTCATAATGTAGGCTTGTACAACAACAATCATCAGCATAAGCCCAAAGCTCCATATCAAATATTTTTATATGGTCGGACTTTTAATAACAAGGGTTAAAGTTAAACATCACACATGGATCATAAACAAAAATATAATCCGTGTGGGATATTTAACTCTAACATTCACTCTATAGTCCAACTAGGCAAGCCTGTTGAGGATTTCTTTTATAATGCGGGTTTGTACAACAACAATCAACCATAGGCCTAGAGATCCATATTAAATATTTTTGTATGGTTGGGCAATAGGTTTACAATGCTATTATAAATTTTTATTGCCTGGGCTTGTGTGATTGGGGGTTTCAAATGCCCTTGTATATTTGTTGGACTGTTAAACCATATTCATCTTTGATACCATGTAAATAATGTAGCAAACCAAGTCAAATGGGTTCGGGCCCCTTGGGCCAACTTATAAGGTGGATATGTGTTACCCTTGTTAAAATCTTAGTATTAAAATAATTGATTATAACACCATATTATTTAATTAGTTTAATTACATTTGTGTTCATAATTAGCATGAGATATTTAACTCTAACAAAAGATCACCTTTCAGTTCTGAATTTCAGCTTATGAATATTTTACTGTTGGGTTTTTTTATAGGGCTGGGCATTAATTTTGATTTCTAAAATTTTCTGAATTCCAAATTCCAAATTCATAAATAAAATATGAATCGGTCGAAAATCAAATTCCATTTCCGAAATAATTTTGGATCGGATCGGAAATATAGGGTGAATTTTTGAATTTCCAAACTTTTTTTAGAAAAATCCAAATTTTCAAAATATTTCTGAATTTCCGAAATATTTCCGAATTCAGTAATATTTTTCTAGTTTTCCAAAATATTATTTAATTTCAAAAATAATTTTATTTTATTTTTATTATTGTTTGGATATTCCGAATTTTTGAACTGATTTTCGAATTCCAAAATAAAATACGGATCGGTTTAAAAATCACATTCTATTTTTCAAAATAATTTCGAATCGGATCGAAAATTTTCATTTTCAAATTCCGAATGCCCAGACCTAATTTTTGATGGATGGATTGGTTTAGACCATCGAGAAACATACCGTTTATATTTCGACTAACGCTTTTTGTAGCCTTTATTTTGCTTTATTTTAATGAAACTTATAAATACCATTAAACTAGACTGCGAGATCTTCACTAAACCGTGTCTAACTATTCCTGCCACTTGTTTTATGAAACGCATTTAACTACTCCCCTCAGGGCCATTTGGTACCGTGTTTGAAGATGGATACAAATGGATTTTGCAGCGTTATCCCACTTAAACCCTAGCTTGTGCCTCGTCTGCCATTTTTCCTGCCCACGGGATAATTCGTCGGGCAGGGACAGCAGGCGGACAACCTGGCATTTTCTATCCGAAATTCATGCAAGGTTTATCTAATCCCGCTTTGGCTCGGATTGTGAAATGATAAATTTGCCCTTCTAACCTACAACATTTACGGAAAGCCCAGTATAAAAGTTTTTTTTCCCTCATTTCCATTTTTTTACTCTGATCGTTCTCGACTCTTCTGCTCCGTCGGATTTTGCCTCTGCCATCCGTCGCCCTATTCCGATGCCCTCCTCCTCATCTCTTCCACCGCTTACGATGTTTTCTGACGGCAGGATTCGTAAACCCACGGTCAGATTAATTTTTTTTCCACGTTGGGCCGTCGTTTCCGCATCATTCAACAGCGACACACGACAATTTCTACGACAGCAATGGAGAATTCACCGTGTCGGGGCCGGCAGAATCACTGCCGTCAGGTCTGTGATCACTGTTGGCAACTAAGAGACGGAAGGGGCGACAGAATAACCTTGAATCTTGCTTGGGTCAACAACGGCGCACGACGAAGGAGGCTAGAGTTTTGGGGGCAATTCAGTAAAATGATCATTAATTATCCCATTTTAGTGTAATCCACGGTTTTGAACGCAGCTACCAAACAAAAATTATCAATTTTGGTAATTCCGGCATGTCAATACCAAACGAGGAACGAAAAAATGTAATCCAACTAAACCCTGAGTAATCCGCAAAGCCGGATTACTAGAATCCGGCTAGCAAACGGGCCCTTATGAGGTGGCCATTTTCTCCATTTCCTCAATCCGTTAATCACAATCCGTAGTGTCATTTAACTCTTATATCAAAATTACAAAACTTAGCTTTGCCTCCTTAAAATTTCAATTTATCCATATCTCCCTTTATCCGAGCTCCTCCTCCCCGGATCTTATTAAATGTAACAATTTGCTTGTCATTTTTTTCTCAAAACATTACATTAAAACTTTAAGAAAAATGGAAGGGGGCAATCATGCCTTCTCGCCCATGCACCCCAATTCTGCCCTTCAAAATTGTGTACCTAATAGTTTCACATTCATGCAACATGATCAATTCTTCGATTTCTCGTTAAATGTCCTATCGTGGCCTAATCATCGATTGGCAGGAAAAGTAATGATAAGAAGTTCGTTAATAGTTCTATTAATTATCATGACAGCGAAATAAAACAAAATTTTATCTAATAAAGACAAGTCTCCTAAGCACTTTTTTTCGATACCATGCCCCCCAAAATCATTTTGACCTGACTAAATCATGGGATACATGCATAGTAACCCCTCATAAACCTATCGACGACATGCCAAGAATCCCCCAAATTTTTTGGGGCCCAAAAATCATGACCCAACAAATTATCTGCACTCATTAAGATTAAAACCTAAACCTTTTCTGAGAATTCAACCATCCATCACAAGGCCAAACCACTCCCCTAAGGACTCTTAGTCCCTAAAGACTCCTAATAAATGTGAAATTCTTCATGTTTGGTATAGGAAAACAAGAGTTATGACTTATATAGAATTCTATTTGTATTTGTACTCTTGAATCTATACGTAAGGGTACATATATAGGTAGTATTCATTGAAGATCCATCCGTCTTTGGATTTCTAGGAGTCTTGTTTCATGGCATCAGAGCCATACTGCTAACGCAATTTGACGATCTTGGTTGGTGGTCGGAGTCTTGTTTTAGATTCAACATATATGCTCGTTGGAGATGGAAATTTCTTCCACCAATCGTATCATTCTGCATGACTCCATCTTCGTGCACTTGCTATAGAGCCTCGTCGACAACTATCCCAATTTCTACCCCTCTGTGCGATGACCAATGAGTTGAACACTAACAAAACCTTGAATCCCCAAAAATGCCTTGGCTCTATCACCGGATACAGAAAAGTCATTTCCCTATGTGCACTCCGCAGCAAGAGCACCATACTCCTGGAACCATACTCCTCGCCGGATGCTCGATCACGCTCATCTTGTAGTCCTTCTTTAAAAAAAAGTGTATTGATAGAAGGCTGTTGTTCATTGTCGGACTTGTTTCATTTTTGTTTTTCAATCATAAGTGTATTGATTGAAGGTACCCTAGTTCAAGAAAGGTGTTATTATCTTGTTCCTGTTCGGATTCGTATTGATGGTCCTATTTTGTCTTTGTTTTTTTTGATCCAAGTGTATTGATCAAGTTCTACTCTCACGAATGTAGGTGCTGATTAAAGTACTTCCCTGCCTTTCATTTATGTTTTCAAGGATTTTCAAGGATTTTTTGTTGTCAGATTTGATCGAACAACCCGATCAACACTCATCCATTTTCCAATTATTCTAAAATTTTAAGAGTGTGTTCGTGGTTCAGTGATTTGCAATCTAATTGATTGGATCTATCATAGCATCTTTGTAGCTACTGATTTGTGTTGTGAACAGTAGCTGATGAAATTTGTCGATCCTTTTTGGTTTATAATTTTGATCAAAGTGTTTTGATAAAGAAACATCCGCTCGTTGAAATATCTTTGCTTGAGCATGTGTTTTGATTCTTCCACACAAATATGATTCATCATGTTCTTCGTTTAAAGTGTCCTGATCAGAGCCTTGTCAAATCTATTTTTTTGTTGTTCTCAGTTGTAATTCTCGTTTGTTGTTTGTTTGTTGCCCTATTTTTGTATTGTCCAAAGTGCCCTGGACACATACGGATCTCTCTAGTGCTTGTTTCATGATTGATCAGAAGTCTTGATCACGTACGACTCTTGTCCAAGAGTCTATCTCAGCCAGTTTGTTTCTTGGTTTTTCTTTGATTATTGTCCAGCCAAGTATGTAAAGGCTGACAATGTTGATGACAAGGTGTTGTTACTACATCTAGTGAAATCAATCCAGAGCACAAAAATTGGATTCAGATGGATCAATTTGTACTTGGTAAATCCCATTTTTGTGAGCTTTGAGATTGTCCGCTCTTATCAGCTTGAGAGAAGTTAATAAATGCCACATAAGAAAAGTCCCCTAAGGACTCCTACTTCCCAAAGATTCCTAATCAATGTGAAACGCTTCACGTTTTCTGTATAGAAATAGTGTTTAGAATTTATGTAGAATTCTAATTGTATATGTACTCTTATATCTATAAATAAGGATACACCTAGAGGTAACATTCATTGGAGATCCACCCGTCTTTGGGTCTTCAATCAGTGTTCTTTCACTTAAGTTGAAGATATCCAGATTATTGCAAAAACTTGAAATTTTTTTTCCAGAGAAATAAAACCTCTCTCGGGCTCTCTGGAGTCATCAATGCACAGTAAACCCTTACTTCCGTAGTCTCTCATTACCCTTCAATCAACCACTGCTTAGCTCACTCACCTACACCTACCTCTTCCCGGGGACGCTCTTGGCGCTCAAGAAGGTCTCTGAGTAGCTTACGCTACATTTCGCTGCTAACAGGACCTGTTCATGGCACGACACGTTCCGCCAGACATCGTATCACAAGATATAGATCCTTTTCCTCCTCTTGTACATGGAAACATCTCACAAGCTCCCTCAGCCCCCTCAGCTCCCTTAGCTCTAAAGTCCTTTGCCTCGGTCTTAGGAATAAGTAAGACCTTAGCATACACACCCATCCCACTGAAGGTCCCAGGTAAATAGAAGGGAGAACCCAAGGTGTCATTTACCAAGGAGGATATGGCCTCCTTGAACTCCCCTTTCCAAATTGCTCTTATTGGCAAGTTATCCCACGGTCGACCGTCACTACCAAAGATCCGCAAACTCATTGTTGCCATTGGTTTAAAAGGTAAAATTTTCATAGGTCTACTCAACCACAAACACATTCTGATGTGATTCACACAGGAAGAAGATTGTGATAGACTATGGATGAGGGAAACATGGTTTCTTAAAAGATTCCCAATGAGGGTGTTCAAATGTTCACCTGATTTCAAGGTCGGAATTGAATCACATATTGCTATAGTTTGGGTAACACTTCCAAGTCTTCCTACACAATTCTACCGTAAGGACACCATGTGCTCTATCGCTCGAGTTCTGGGTACCCCTATCAAAATTGATCAAGCTACGACTATGCTATCAAGGCCAAGTCTTGCAAGGGTATGCGTGGAGATGAACCTCCTAACTCCACCAGCGAAGAGGCTATACATAGAGGCAGAGGGAATTGAAGTTTTTTGGCAATCTTTACAAATAAAAAAACTCCCTCAATACTGCACACATTGTATGAGAAAAGGCCACTCCAAAGATGCCTGTAAGGTATTGCATCCAGATATCTCAGATGCTCCTCACAAGAAGAACACCACAGGAAATCAATAAGCTGAGCAAGCCACCAAATGGAAGGTCCCCCTTACAAAGGATGCAGCAGGCAAGTCAACAAAGACTTATAAACCAAAAGATAATCAAACTATCCCTCATGGAAAACACCATGGTGCACAAATCAAGGTCTCTCAAAAGATACCTCAAGCAGTGCCATCTATCACGCAGGTTGAAGTCACTTATTTGGCATCAACCTTCGGTCAAGGTACAATAGCTAATCCACAAGTTCAAATTTATTCTCATACAGATGCTACCATTGTGGACCCTCAAAATAATGCCTATGAGGTAAATCAAGGCGAGGTTAATATAACTGAGGAAGGGGAAATTGAAGATATCACTAATGCTCTACTGGTGAAGGATAACTTGGAATCAGCTCATGCTCTTGTTATTACCTATATTTATGAAATGCCCCTTATGCTAATGTGACTAATGCCCTTGATAGCTTAACTTGCACATTATCTCATCCTAACAAAATTCGTCTGTCTTGATGACGAGGATGCTGATATCAATATGGTTGCTCACGGAAGCTTGGCTAATCATGATAGCTCAGAGAGATCCCACAGTCACCCCGGGGCTCAGGAGGAGGCTGGCTTTATTCTTCAAGCACGGATAGATTCTACTCAAGAAGATATCTCAACCCCAGCAAGAGTTGCCCCACTAGCCCAAGAAGTACTATCACAAACAGATGTTGTATCTCTACAGGAGGACTTTTCACATAATCAGGGACCGACCAAAGAAGATCCACCTCTTTCCAAGATGAAGGACATCTGGATATGATTCTAGACACAGAAGGTGAATTCGCAACTGAGACGCAATGCAAAATCTCAACACCATTATCCAAACTTTGGTCAGCAGATGAAGAAGATATTCTAACTTCTGAAGATGAGCACACAGACATATTGGAGGAACCAACAACCAGACACTGGCAAGATGAAGAAGAGATTGCAATTAAGAAGAAGTGTAAGA
>JAOWBN010217035.1:0-13498 GCA_028565015.1 Pinguicula moranensis
ACAATGCTCATACTTAACTATAACTTGAAATTTGAAATTTGAGTAACATTTTCTTTTTTGCCTTCAACACTAAATTCCTTTTCACATTTTTTAGACCTTCTCTTGTTCCTTTGATCAGGTCTCAAAGAACGACTTGGATTCTTGTCGAAAGACTAATACCTTTTCCGACTCCTGATGAACAGGTCTCATCAGAAACATCACATGCTCGGCAAAAACACTTAAAGAGTCCAAAAGACTTTGACATACTAGTAATTGGCTACTGCTCCACCACGGTAATTATTTTAATTTGGTTTTGTACCAACTACATACTAGTAATGGCCTCTGCTACACGATTCTCATAAGCTAAGAGGAATCTGTGCATTTGAAAGTTCATTGCTTGCCAAGTAAGTGCTATCAAGTGTCCTTACAAGTGAGTGGAATGAAACAACGAATAAACAAAGATTACCAGAGATTGAGCGGAATATGGCAATGAACAATAGCAGAGTTCGTCGTCTACTCCAACCCATTTCGTCGATTTAATTTCAGCAATTTCTTCTTCCGTTTCGTCGTCTACTCCAACCCGTCTTCCTTGTTCTTCCGGTTCGTCTTCCTTGTTCTTCTGGTTCATCCTCCTTGTTCTTCCGTTTCGTCGTCTATGCCAGAGTTCTTCGTCTTCACCAGATTTCATTTCGTCAAGGAAGATTTCGTTTCTACGTCAACCCGCCTTCTGTATTCTGAAAATACCGGGTTAATCGTCAAGGCAATTTATTTTTGTTTCAATCCTGGCCATAGGATGTGGGAGGAGATCTATGGCCAGGATTTTGTGATTTTTTATGTGAAAGTTTATGTGGGAAGGGATATCATCCCATAATTATTATTTATAAATATTTGGAGACTATAACCCACGATTCCTTCCCTTGGCCCCCGTGGTCACCCCTAAAAAATGCTACTAGTAATAGTCAGGATGAAATGAATATTATAAGGGTAGCAGTACAAATCTTACAGATTACATATATAAATATCCGGGTGATCTCACAAACAACAAGTTAAAAAGAATCCGCACAAGCTGCTGACGTAAATGGGTCAATGGAACAGTTGGATTCATCCGCCGCTAGCTTAAATTGAGTTCTTCAGGTCTAGAGATTAGGTGTAATAGTGCATAATTAACAATAAAAATCATCAAAGCGTTTGTAGTCCAATGGTTAGGATAATTGCCTTCCAAGCAATAGACCTGGGTTCGGGTTCGGGTTTGACTCCCGGCAGATGCAATTTTACTTTTTTGCCACTTTTTTTTTCTTTTTTAGGGGGTTGGCCCAATATTGCACCATGCTCTGTAATGGCAGCCCAATAGTACAGTACAGGGGCATACCGGTAATTATTCCGCAATCTTCACTCGACAAAAATACCTATTTTCCAGACATTTAGACCGTTTGCAATCCCGGGAAAGATCTCTAAACCAGTACAAGAGGCCTTACTTTTCGTTGTGTGCCATTGAAATACTGGAGCTTTAAAACCGAATGCATCTCAAATCAAATCAAATCAACAAGCTTGATCATTGATAGAAGCCCTCACTCAAATTACAACGCTCTCTGTTCTCGGGGTTGTGGATCTTCGACTATCTCTGGAATCTCACTCATTCGGGCATTCGGATTTGTGGAAAACTTGGAAGAAACAAAGCTGTTTGCATTTATGGGAATTGTAAGTGATCTTCCTGTAAAAAGTTTGTTAATTGTTGTTTGATCGTGGACCTTGGTGGATCATTTTGTGATTTAAAAGTAAATCAGAATTTTTGTTAAGGTTTTATGAACTCTGAGAATTTTAGAAATAGAATGAAATGCTTTCTTCGGGTAATATAGCATTCTGCATTAATGTGGCCTCCAGATTTAGGCACCAGAGGATTCCTTCTTATTGCCAAAAATGGAGTGGATCATGAATTTTCCGTAGGCAGTGATCATGGATTTACTTAATACACCATAGACGAGATGAAAGTTATGTTATTTTGATTGTTAAAACATATATGTGGTAGAATTGATTTTCTTTATTAGATCAAGTTTTCTGTAGAAGCAATGTGAGCAAATTCCGTTCTTCTTCATGCTCTGATGAAGAAATAAAACTTGAGATCAGGGAAATGTATCTGGTATGAGCTAAGTTTTTAATTTTTACTTGTTTGTTGTACTATTTGCAGGTGATATTGGTTTTCTCCCACTATCCTTTATCTTTAGAAGGAAATGGATTCTGGATATAAATGCGTTAAATGCATTATTGGCCACATCACCATCCAGGGGCTGAAGCCATTCCCACTGCAATATACATGGGTCCAGATCGTCCTCCGGTAAACTATGCATATATGCCTTGGTACGGCAACTATGGCTATACCTACCCAGTAATATGCCATGCTTGTGGTAGCCATATCTGTTTTCTCAGTCATTAACCATGGAGGCCTCAATATTCTTATATCCCGCCAGTTCATTGCCCTGGAAGTTTTCCTTCTCCGATGCAGTATGTTCCTCCAAAAGCTATGCAATGCAGCAACCAGGGAGTATGAGAAGAAAACACCAATTAGTCATCATTGTCGTGGATGCCTTAATGTTGGTTGGAGCCAGAGGAATGCGAAGATTGTGGAGGAAGAACCAGATGGAGAAAGGTAAAAGATCGAAGTTTCCACCTGATATTAGTAGTGATAGAGATGGCAAAGAAAGTGCCGGTGATGTTAAGCCCCATGAGAATGTCGACACTTTGGAGGAACAACAACCAACTGCCTGGAATAACTGTTTTTCTTATGACTTGCATAACCAGGGTTCGGTAAGCCGAGGACGACATGACGAGAAGAATTAGAAGCAACAAGCTGATAGGGTTCAGCGAGCCGAGGACACTTTGTAAATTCCTGCCCGAATGGACCCCGAGCGAGAGAGTCTGGAGTGAGAGGTTGGTTTGGTGATAGGGGTCATGGTTGCGGAGGCAGGAGAGATGATGGACATGGAGATTACCGGACTAATATGATGGTGAAGAGGAGTCTGCGCCAAGTATTGTCTTCTCAGAGGAGGATCGAGCTTTCTTAAAGGCGCTTCAAAAAAAGCAGAAGGCAGCACTGGTGGGAGAAGGCACGTCCACCTCATCCAACATTGCCTACTCCGGAGTTGTGGCTTAAGAGAAGAATTCCAAGGTTCTTGGGGATTGGGATGCAGCATTATAGTCCCTTTCTCTTGTATTAAAAAAAGGATAAAAAAGGAAAAAGATGGAGATCTATGCGGATTCAGTGCCTAGTATCGAATTGGGCGTGTTGATAAGCTGTGTCTTGGCTAGCCTGTTGAAGAGCCATGTGTCGGCAAGAGAAGTGACGAGCCGTGTGTTGGCGAAGAGAAGTGAAGAGGCATGTGTTGGCGCCATAGTAGAGGAAGGAACCAGATGGGGCACCATTGACTGCTAGGAGGCTATTGACTGCTGAACTATGTGTCAAGATGGGCTTAGTAGAGGACATCTTGAGGGAAAGTGTTGGAATTAATTATTTAGTTTTTTTATGTAGTAGTAGTTATCTGATAGAGTTATGATTGAGTAGAGTTCTATAATATTTATGATTCTAGATTCAGTTAAGATTTGAGTTGTAATACTATATATACCCCAATGGGTTATGCTTTAAAGTATGAGGTTTATTATAATTTATAACAAAGTGAACAAAGAGCGGAAGGAATCAGACAGATTTATGATTGAGTAGAGTTCTATAATATTTATGATTCTCATAACCTTGAAGAGGCGAAAGTTCGCTAATGGAAGGTCCCGGAGGAAAGGATAGAACCAATGAACTACATCCAGGGCCATGTGTAGAGAGTGGGGATGAGGAGCTACTGGAGAAAGTTTCATTCGAAGAAATACCACCAAAGAAAGCTTCACCAGAGCAAGATATAGGCCATGTAAATGATTCAACAAATATATATGGGACAATTCATGATAATTGCTCAGATCAAGGAGAAGAAGAACAAGCTCTTGGAGGATGGGAGTCCGAAAAGGTGAAATCTTATCGCGGAACCAAGACTTGTAAATAAGGAGAAACTGGCTGACGGCATGTTAGATAGCATAGAGTCTACTCCAAAAGGGACAGAAGATGTGTTACAAATGTATAAAAGAGAGTTTTTCTTCTTATTTCTTTGTATGAATTTACATTGTTTAAATAGACAAACAATAGGATTCTTTTTGGAGAAGATCTAGGAAGAGATCTCGGATATTACGGAAGAATTAATTCCGTTGGAGAAGATCCCGAATATTATGGGATATTCGAGATTTTCTTTCCTTATTTTTTTTTATCACTCCCCCTCAAGTTGAATTGGAGGGTCTCCGATTCCTTACTTGCATAAGGTATTATTTAATGCTTGACTTGTCACTGCCTTTGTTAGGATATCTGCGAGTTGATATTCTAATCTCACAAAAGGAAGGTTGACGATCTTTTCTTCAATTTTTTCTTCAATCTGATCGTGTTGTACTAGATTCTCGGAAATGCCGGTTGCTGCTCGATTATCACATCTTAATTAGCAAGGTCTTGTCATTGGTTTTTCCATCTCGGCTAATAATTTCTTTAGTTAAAGAATTTCGGTGACTCCTCTAGCCACTCCTCTGAATTCTGCCTTTGCACTAGAAAGTGCTACCACTTTTTATTTTTTACTTCTCCAAGTTTCCTCCTACGAGCATGAAGTATCCGGCTGTTGACCTTTTGTCTACTGGATTCCCTACCCAATCAGCATCAGTATATCCATGGATCTCTAGATGACCATTCATTTTGAAGTTGATCCCTCTCTCAGGAGATTCTTTTAGATAACGGATGATTCTTAGTGCAGCTTCCATGTGGTTTTCTTGAGGACTGTGCATGAATTGACTAATGACTCCAACTGCATATGCTATATTGGGTCGAGTATGAGCCAAATAGATAAGTTTTCCCACCAATTTTTGATATCGCTCATTTTCTACTACATGTGCTTTTTCAATCATCTGTAGCTTGTGATTTATGATGACCGATGTATCAGCTGGTTTACAATCCATAAGACCTGTTTCTGCGAGGAGATCCAGAATATACTTCTTCTATGATATAACGATTCATTCTTGTGATCTCTAGACCTTACCCAAAAAATATTTTAACTCTCCTAGATCTTTCATCTCAAATTCTTTGAATAGATTTACTCGGAGCTGTATCATCTCTAACGGGTCATTCCCTGTGATTCTTATATCGTCAACATATATAATAAGACATGTAGTCAGTTCCCCACTCCTTTTGAGAAACAAAGTATGATCAGAGTTACTCTGTTTGTATCCATATTTCTTCATAACAGTGGGGAAGCGTTCAAACCAGGTTCGAGGTGATTGTTTGAGACCATAGAGATCTCGCTTCAACAAACATACCTCATTATGCAGAAATGTACTTGAGAATCCAGGAGGAGGTGCCATATATACTTCTTCTTTGAGGTCTCCGTGAAAGAATGCATTTTTTTACATCAAATTGGTGAAGTGGTCAACCTAGATTTACAGCGATTGAGAATAATACCGGGATGGTATCAATTTTAGCTACTAGAGAGAATGTTTTGGAGTAATCAACCCCATATGTTTGAGTGTATCATTTGGCCACGAGTCTAGTTTTGCAGCATTCAATTGGTCCATACGCCTTACATTTTATTATAAACACCCATTTGCAACCAAATAAGTGTTTCCTGGTTGGTAGCTCACATTTGTCCCATATGTTACTTTTTTGTAGAGCTTCCATCTCAATATCTATAGCATGTCGCCACTCTCTCCGTTCTAGAGCATCTTGAGCTGTTCTTGGGACTTCCATAGTGGCTAGGTGTGAAACTTGTTTGCCCCTGACTAGATTTGCCACTGGATATCGGGATGCCTTCAGTTCATACTCAGGTACATATTTCTTTGGAAGGATGCCCTGTGTGTTCCTGGGAGGTAGCACATACTGAGTATGTGTCTCACCTGTCTCAAGCTCGGGAGCTACATTTTTATCATCCGAGCATATTGTGGCAGAAATCCCATTAGGTGTATGCTCAAAAAAAGGAGATGTTGCCTTAGGGTCTCCAGATGAGGTCGGTGAGTGATCTTCTGGCACAGAGGCAGGTACTATGTTATGTATTTTTTAGCTGGGGTTGTGGCAGGCATACTCCCCGGTCGGATTAGCCAATCCAGGGGGTCCATCTCAGCCTTGTCCCCCTGACCACTGGGGTGGGTGGTAAAGAAGTATTCAGTCTCAAGGAAGTTACAATTCATGGTTGTGTGGATGCATTGTGTCGTAGGATCGAAGCAGCGATAGCCCTTCTTTTGAACGTCGTAACCCACAAATACACATTTAATTGCACAAGTATCAAGTTTTCCTCAGTAAACTCGGGGAACATGAACAAATACTGAACACCCAAATATCGGGGAGGAAGAGAAAAGGTCGGTGGATTTGTAATGGTGTCTTCAGGTCGAGAATTTTTGTAGGGAGGTGGTTGATTCGGTAAACTGCGATGGCCTCAGGCCAAAGGGTTTTTGTTGTACGTGACTCAAGCATAATGGCTCGAGTGATTTTAAGGATAATCCTATTTTTTCTTTCAGAGACACCATTCTGTTCAATGTTCATGGTTTGATTGACAAACTCTCCCCCATTGTCTGAACGTAGAACTTGAATTTTTCCCTTGTATTGGGTTTGAACTAAGGCATAGAATTCAGAGAATTTTGGGAAAATCTCATATTTATTTTTGTAAGAAATATACCCAGGTCATTTGAGTGTAGTCATCGATGAAGAGTAGAAAGTATTAAAAACCAGTAATACTAGACTCTGGTGCCAGTCCCCATACATCAAAATGCACAAGTGAGAATTTCCTGAGTCCGAGTGTTATTGGAGTGAAATTAATTGCGATGACTTTTAGCAAGAGAACAAGTATCACAAAAAATAGAGTTATGTTGTTTAAAAAACTGGGGAAATAGAAGTTTAAGAGAACCATGTGAGGGGTGCCCCAATCGGCGATGCCAAAACCAGGCTTGCCGATCAGCAGTCTCATGAGCCAGTGTTGTGGTCCCATGCGAGCCACCTCATCCACATAGTACAACCCTCCACGCTCAGTACCACACCCAATGATCGCCCTCGTCTGAATGTCCTGTAGAAGGCAAAAAGTAGGATACATGAGAACAACACAGTTGAGTTCCTTCGTCACAGGACTAATTGATAATAGTTTGCATGATAGAGTAGGAACAAATAGACATTCTTTTAATTTTAAAGTCGGAGAGAGTTCAATAGTTCTTGCGCCCTGAATCGGTGTCATGCCCCCATTGATAGTCTGAATATTAGTCTTCTGAGGAGTGGTGGTTGTGAGGGGATCGGATCGATCAATGGTCATTGTGTTTGTTGCTCCACAATCAAATAGCCACCGGGTTTGTTGCATAGAGTTCAAGTCTCGAGCGGAATAGGAGGTAGGGTACTTAATATCAAAATACCCGTTAGAAAAGTACCGTGGGTTTGAAATTGGAGTTGGCTGGACTTTGGACTATCTGGGTGTTTTTTTGTTTAATTTAGAATGTTTGTGGGCTATTTTTCTAATTTCCTGGAAGTTTTGGGCATTTTTCGTATTTTTTGGGAAATGATTGGGTCATTTTGTAATTTTAGAGAGATGTTGGGTGTTTGTTCGGATTTTGGTAAAGGCTGGGGTGGATTATGAGATTTTGGATTTGGTTGGGGTGATGTTGGGATAAACTGGGAATTTCGAGGTCAATTAGTGATATTCGATTTCCGGTGGACGAAATCTCGATTTCTCGAGAGATGCCGGGGTCAATTTGAGATACACAGGTTTGTGTGGGGCTTGGGCGTTGTTCGAGAGGCAGGTCCGCTGCTCGAGAACTCATCAGGAAGACGCGGATGCCTCGACTGTCGAGAGTTTTCTCTTGATGCGTCGTTGGAAAGTCGTGTGTGCCTCTTCCATCGAGAGGTTCTCTCAAGAATTCCATGGGTCACCACTTTCGTCTTTCTTTTCTCTGTTACCTCTCTCTCCTGAAACACGACATTCAAAGGTTGAGACATGATTTTCATCTGTTTTACCTTTGTCGTAGAGATTTCTTCTGTCGTGCATTGATAGAGCATTTGTAAAGCATACTAATGATGCATGAGTTGTTGCATTTATTCCTTCATTATGTAATATTTTAGTTAAGATCATTGCACCCTTGAATAGTCCAGAGAATTCAGCTAAAAAGGGTGCATTACCCCCTAATCAAGGCTGCCACTGTCAATCTACAAGCTTCAAGAAGAACAAGAACAAATGCAACAACAAGAAGAACAAAGAGGATGGATATCAAGTGTCCATGTTTCAAAGTTCAAGACATCTCTTGCTCTTGCTGGATCTAATGATCAAAAACACAAACTCAGGGCCATTATTATTCAGGGATGGATGATCTGAACCAAGTTGATCACAACCAGAAGCTGCAAACAGCAAAGCAGAAAATCAGTTTGCAGAAAAAATAAGAAATGTAGCAGCAGAATTAGGCTGATCGTGAAGCACTTTCTAGGAATTACCAATGGTGGATCATGCATCCCTTGGCCCTCTTTCACTGTGATGGCAGTGACTGCGCCGAAACCTGGCTCACCATGGGACCAGTGCTGCTACTTGTAGCATCTGAGCTTCCCACGGCGGTCACCATGGTGCCTCCTTTGATTTCCTTCTCCTTCCCCCGAGTGGTCCAGATACCCAACTCATTTATAGCATTTTTTCTATTGGATGGCTGGTTTTTCTGCATTCTTGACACTGTACCCTTTCCAGGTATCCGGCCAGATCTGCCGCATTCTTGGCACCTGAGTTTGGCTTTGTCTCCATTCATTCCTCGGAGTGATGTTTAGCAGACTATTTTGCGAAGTATGACCGAGACCGGGAAGCAAATCCGCTTCCCATCCCCTGTGATGCATCTCCACTGCCATTGTGTGTAGTGTTTAATATACCAAGGCGCGCGATTTTCGAGCCGGAACGTAGCGTAGGTTGCTTCCACTAAGGTGAGAGGGTCATTTTTTAGTAGATCTCTCTTTATTGCATCGTAGTTTTCTCTAATGACAGCTAAGAATTGAAACAGTCGTGTCTTCGATCGGAACCGACTGAAAGTCGCAATATCTTTTCGTGAGGCCATTGGATTGGGCTGTCGTTGGTTACTTTCTCTCCGAATCCGCTGAAATGTGCTGCAAATGTTTTCCAGTGTCCCTTCTTGTTGTTGTCTGTTGGCTTTGACCGTGAGATTGAAAATCTGGAGCAAATCTCCTCCGCATTATATGTGATTGCCATCCATTCCCATAAATCTTTCGCCATTGGATATTCTGCAAAGTTGTTGACGAGATCGTCATCTATAGCTTGCAGAATCCGTGAGCAAATATTTAGATCGGTTTGTTCACACTTCAAAAAATCGGGATCGTTGGTAGATGGAGAAAGAGGTGTTCCTATCATGTGGCTGAGTTTCCCTCTTTCTCCAATTGTCATCTTCATGAGTCGTGACCACATTGAGCTTCATGGAAATATAAGTGGTCTGGGTATTTTCTTGAGGGGCCATTTTTTTGAGTAGCTGAGCGATTTGGTCGGATAGATCTCTCGAGGCTTGATTTTTTTTTTCCGCCGAGATGATCATGTCGTTTTGACCGTCAACCATGGTTACTCAGAAACACTGGTAGATGATAAGATTATGGATTGAACCATCGACTCTGATACCCTGTTACAAATGTATAAAAGAGAATGTTTCTTCTTATTTCTTTGTATGAATTTACATTGTTTAAATAGACAAACAATAGGATTCTTTTTGGAGAAGTTCTAGGAAGAGATCTCAGATATTACGGAAGAATTAATTCCGTTGGAGAAGATACCGGATATTACGGGATATTTGAGATTTTCTTCCCTGATTTTTCTAACAAGATGAATACATTTCGAATGCATATGCAGTGGAGAATGACAAGAAGGTTATGGAATAGAATATGAGATTGAGAGAGTTGATGAAGAAATGAGAGTTATGATAGAAATACTCCACATTGAGACATTGGATCATTTGGTCCAACCAAGAAAAACAAAAAGTATTGAGGGTCATAAAAGTTCCTATTCTATTAGCATGAAGATGAAATATAGTCTGATTTGGGAGAAATGTTTTTTTTAATCTTAAACATGAACGGTTAAAAAGAATTTAGGAATCAGAACCAATCTTTTGAGTATGTTATTAATGAAGCAGGGAGAAATTGTTCAACCCCAAAAGCAAATTATTTATTGTTTTATTGGTAGGTTGAGAGAAATTGTTTAACCTAAAAAGTAAATTATTTATTCTTTTATTTATTTAAAGGTAAAAATAAAAAAATATTTTATTAATATTTAATATTTATTAAACAAATTTCAATTGCAATAACCGATTAAATAAGTTAAAATTTCATCTTGAAACTAAATTGCAATAAATTTATAATTTATAGGACTAAAATTATAATTTTAAAAACTTATGGGACTAGAATTATAATTTTAAAATTTATGGTACTAGAATTAGTCGGAGCGAGTTGGTCTGGTGGCGATCGACCTGGACACACAGGGCTTGCCTAGTGAGGTCCAGGGTTCGAATCGTGTTGGATACAATTATGCTCTGACACCTATGTGGGGATTAGTCGGCGGGCCGAAGGCCCAAAGGATACCCTGATCTGTGATTCTGAAATCCAGTATTCTGATTACTTATCAAACAAAAAAAAATATGGGACAATTTTCCCTTTTCTCATAAAGATAATATTCAATTTATTCAATTTCCATACCGAAGTCCAAGTGGGGGTGGGGTGGGGGGAAATATATCAAATATATGCTTCAGAGGATTCAGGGGAGCGGGCGGCCGGAAAGCAAGCGGCGCCAGCGACAAAAAAAGGGAAGGAGAAAGGTCTGGCACCAAAGTACACTGCTTGGCCTAATTGGTCAAACGCTATGCAACCTATCGCAAAGAGAGACAGAACGGCGGTGATGGGATGGAGAAAGAAATAGCCTGTCGTATCCAAGCTGGCCTCGTCATCTGCTACTGACAACCTGGAAGACTATGGTGATACGACAAAAATTATCCTCTATTGCCTTCCAACGGATTACAAGGGCAAATAAGAGAATCAACTATTTTGGGGTCAAAGTCGGATTTTACTCCGGCTTCGAGAAATAAGAACATTCTGGGTCCAAGCATTGGGCCTATAATAAACTTACCTATGGAACAAATTACTGGCCCTGAAAATCTGATTCATCTGGAAAGATCAGTGGAGAATGACAGACACTCTGATCACAGTAAAACACACTACTTCCAACAGACTAGGCTAGAGATGGAACCTGTTGAAGCTACTGGATCTGTGCAAGATCAATCTCCTTCTCCACTAATGGAGATCAGGCCCTTGAACGTGGTACACATAGATGGCCAAGCCTATGAAGTGTTAAGCTTTGGCCATCATCTGGGACTCAAAACAATGGGAAATGATACTCAACTGCTAGGTCAATTTGCAGCTATGGAAAGAAGAGATCAAAGTTTATTCCTTGCCCATTCTGAAGAGAAGACAAATTTAGGAGAAGACATGGAAATCATCCCAGAAGTTACAAGAGTGGCTTAATGCAGATTCTATCCTATAACATAAGAGGGCTAGGCTTGAGACACAAGCAACTAGACATCCGAAACAGAATACAGAAGTTCAATATTGAATTTATCAGCATTCAGGAGACAAAAATGTAAGAAGTGTGCTCCCAAACACTTAATACAATATGGGGCCCAAATATGTGTGATATGAGGTTTCAACCTTCTATAGGCAGTCCTGGCCGAATTTTATGCAGCTGGAAACCTGACAAATTTAAATTTCACAGATACTGGGAAATTCAGGGAGCCTTAGGAATAGAAGGAGAATGGACATAAATGGTTGAAGCTAGGAGATGTTGAACTCCAAATATTTTTACTCCTATGTCAACAGAAATAGAAGAACTGGCATACAAGGAGTCTACATTAATGGAGAGTCAGTGGATGATGTCCAGAGAGTGAAAGATCACTGCAAAGAGTATTATGAATCCCTATTCAAGCTTGAGGAGGATAATGGGCACATACCAATGGATTTCAAAGAATTACAAAAAGTTTCGGTGGCTGAAAATGAAGCATTAGTGGCAGAGTTCACAGAGGAGGAAATTTATGCTGCAGTAAAGAGCTACAAATGCTCAAAAAACCCAGGACCCGATGGATATAACTTCAACTTCATACATCGATTTTGGCACATTCTCAAGAAAGGCATTATACAATTTATACAATCATTCTACTCTTCATCAAGGCTGTCCCCAGGCCTCAACTGCTCCTTTATTGCTCTGCAGCCAAAAGGGACAGTTAGTAGGGATCCAAGCGACTACAGACCAATTTCCCTGATCAACAGTGCATACAAGATTCTGGCTAAGCTTCTATCTATCAGATTAAGCAAGGTAATTGCCTCTATCATTGCTTCCTCTCAGTCAGGATTTATATAAGGCAGATATATTAGGGGCAGTGTCCTCTGTGCGAACGAGATTATTGACTTGGCAAAAAAACAAGACATGGATGCACATTATTTAAGGTGGACTTCCACAAAGCTTTTGATTCAATACAGTGGTCCTAAATGTTGAATATGATTACATAAATGGGATTCAGTCCGACGTTTATAGGCTGGATTAATGCTTGCATCAATACAACTTCTATCTCAATCCTTATTAATGGCTCACCAACAAATCAATTCCTCCCTCGCAGGGGCCTAAGGCAGGGAGATCCTTTATCTCCGTACCTATTTCTTATAGCAGCAGAAGGAATAAACCTATTCTTCAAAAAATCAAGAGATATGGCACTCTATACTGGCTTCTGCTCAGGATCATTTCAGTTATCTACACTATAATTCTGGGCAATGGCAATGATGCTGATACTACTAAAACTAGGAGCATTCTGCACTAGTTTGAGGCAGTCTCTGGCATTCGTGTGAACTTTCACAAGAGTAAACTATATACCCTAAACATGTCTCAAGTAGAATCAACTAGACAGACTGCATTACTCTACTGCCAACTGGATGCTTTTCCCATTAGGGCCTGTTTTGCGCAAGGTTCTTAAAATTATAATTGGCTTATAAGCACCTTTTTTCAGAAAATGAGTGTTTTGCGCAGCCAACCTTCTACTACTTGTTCTTATTTTAAGAAGGTATTCCTTCTAAAAAATAAGCATCTCAATACATGCTTTTTTTCTTCTTAAAAATTAGAATGGCATATTTGTAATTTTTTCAAACTTTAAAATAAATTTTGTGCCAATATTACCCGAGCCCGGACCCGGCATGGGCCTGGACCGGACCCGGACCCGGCATGGCAGGCTGCTCGTCTTCTATGGGCTGTGCCCGGGTCGTGAAAATACAACCCTGCGACACGGCGGGTCCAAAAAAGTTCGGACCCTCCGAGACGGCTCGGCCTGTCCCTTTTTTAAATGAAGGTTATTTTGATAATCTACTGTTAATTTTGGTAATATACAATTAAAATAGAATTTTAAATAATTATTTTTT
>JAOWBN010217046.1:0-13498 GCA_028565015.1 Pinguicula moranensis
ACAGGGTCTTAGTCCGAATTTTAGACTTAATACTTTTTTGAAAAGTAATGGATAATATAAAGCCCAAGCTCAACTTTCAGGTATTTCAAATTCATGAAAATAATGTTGTGTTAGTTCCCTTGTTTGCTTATTGCGAACGGGGAATTGGGCTGACCCTGATGTATCGTACAAGTTATCCTGTCATCTTTTATTTAAGCAATTCAATTATAAAAAAAAAGGACTGCGCCACATTACATCTAGTATTGGCTCTTACTTGCAATCCTAGATACTTAAATGGATGTAACCCTAATGAAATGGGGTTGGGCTTGTGAAAATCAAGTTTTAATAGGGTATGTCTAGTTGGATTTGAGGGGAGGGTGTTGAATTAAAACAAGAAGAATAAAGAGTATTTAAATAAGTTAGACACCACAAATATTGAATGAGTCTTTTTGGGTATAAAAAACCCAAAACAAAACCGTCAAGGTTTAGACCCAATGAACAATATCAGTCAATGTAGTATCCAAATAAAAAAAATTAAGTGAGTTTGAAATTCAAGACAATGTGGTCGTATCACATTGAAGTACTGTCAATCCTATTTGCTTACTGCATCATCTGATGTTCCTCAACTCTCCTTCTCCTATCAGAAATAATCTCTTAGATTTTGAGGTATGAATTCAGACGTGGGCTGGTTTAAAGATTCTCTTGAAAAATTTTGGGAAAGCATCACTAGTGGATCTAGGTGGGGGCCAAAAAAAAAACCCTTAAAAATAATTGTCCCCCCTAAATTTTTGAGTAAGATTCGCTGTTGAAAAGCATACAATCTTTTCTTTCATGTTGCCAACTAATTCCTACTCATCATGCCCAAAAAAAGTCAAACCCTGATTCTCTTTTTATTGCAACCTTAACACTTTCCAACCCTAACAAATCTGAAATGACCCTTTTTTAGTATTGTAGCTAGATTCGTCATTAATAAGTTTTTGACTTATTTTCGCGTAAGAGGAGAGTTAAAAAGGAGAAGAGAACTATCAAACTCTGCCTTTCTTCTTCTTCAGTTCTTCTTATAATTATTTCTACTCTACTCCACTCCTCTTCGGGCGTTACTCGGCGGCATGGGGCGGAAGAAGCTTTGTTTGCGGCGGATCGAGAACCCCAACTGCCGTCAAATGACGTTCATGAAGCGAAAGGACGGCATTCTGAAGAAGGCCAACGAGCTCGCCGTCCTGTGCGATACCGACGTTGCAATCATCATGTTCTCGCCGGCCGGACGACTAGTGCACTTTGCTAGCCATGGAAGGTTAGATATGTTTTTAATAGGCCAAAGCCAAACCAAATGTAGCCTAAACCACAATAAGTTGGGGTATTGGGGTAAGATGTATGCGGTCATACTTTTGTAATTATACAAAGATACCGTTTTCGTTGTGACCCAATATATATTAAGCAATCCAGTGTGTTACCTTGCAAGAGGCTCTCCAAGAACTCCAATGATCCAAACCAAATGTAGCATCTTCATATATTTCTTTTCAATTTTTGTTTTCTCTATACTTTGTATTCACTTGATGTGTTTTGCTGGGCAGAGTTGAGGATATTTTTCTCCGGTTTGTAGACCGGCCCGACGAGCTCCGAGGAGGGTAGGGGTCCTCTGCTTCATTAAATCTTCATCTCATTTTAGGGTTTTGAAGTTATTCAATCAAATATAATACGAGCATGTTTTAATTAAATCTCCTCTTTCTTCTTCTCAGGCCAATCAATCACGCAGATGTAAGTTTATATTTGATATTCAATATCAAATATCGTGCTTGAGTCAAGTTAGTTTTATACCGTTTTAAGTGATAATTTAGAAAATTGTCAAAAAAAAAAAGTGATAATTTAGAAGAATGTACTTTGTTTTAGCTACAATTGAAGAATGTAAATTATAGTGTAATTTCTCTTTAAATTTTTGTTTTTACTGTATTCCTATTGCCTTCACCTTCCAGATGTGTGCTCGTCCCTTGTGCCTCTTCAGATCCAAAATCTTGACTCTAACCCTATTTTGTACTCACATGGAAAAAAATACCCAAAATGCATGACATTTGTTTGAACAGGTGCTGTCGCAAAGGCTTAAGCAGTTGAAGCACGAAGGCCAAATGCTCGAGAAAATCGCCATGTAAATATGCATTCTATTTGTAAAGTTATTTTTAGATATAATTCTACATGTAAAGTTGTTAGTTATGACTTATGTGCTTGTTTGCTTGCAATCTCATTGTCACATTTTTCTAATAGTACTCTCTCTTTTTTGTTTATTTGACATGTACCATCCATTTTTCACTTGCTCTCGACTTCAGTATAGAGGTAAGTATTCGATAGGCGATATACCAGAGGGTTTAATCATTGGTTTTAACCTTCCGGGAAGAAAATGAGCAACTTCCCTTAACCTAATTTCTTATTAGGATCTCGAAGGAAAACTTGACAAGCTCAACAGAAGAAGATGTGAAGCACTCGAGAAAATGAAGTAACCATGATCATTATGAATTTTAGAAGACAATACAACATGTTGATATTCGTGTTTCTATACTTATGGATTCTCTCTTCTGCTATGTTTTATTTTTGTTAAAGGTATTATGACCCTGATGTGGAAAACATACATTCAGCTCTTGAAGCTGGAGCTCACCAGCAGTTCCTCTCCAGTGCAATACGAAGCATACAGATGTTGAAGGTGAGCACTCTTTCTGGCAGACAATAACATCAAACCATTCACTAATCCTTAGTCGAAACAGGATATAAGTTGGAATTGGTTGAAATCCAAATACATGCCGAAATTTTGTTATTCGGTAGGTGACTGAATTAGAGAAACCATTAACTTGTCTTTGTAAGTAACTTTTGTGTTAAGGCAGGTTATCTAGATAGACTTGTATGTAAGTTTTTTTTGTATTTCTTGGGTTACTATCTTTCAATAAATTTGCTTAACCAGAAAAAAAATCAATACATCAAAGAAATTGGGCATTTTTTGCTAGGCGAAATTGCTCGGCAGTCAACTTGTTCCTGCACAAACAACGGAAACTATTGAGGTAAAAATACTGTTTGGGATTTGTTACTTTCATAGATTTTATGTAGGAGACTAACATGCATCTATGTCAATTATATATGTCGATCTCTTTTATTATATAGAGTCCATATTGTCGCAGTTAGAATATCTCACACGGATTATGAATAAGAATATAAATTAACTTATAAAAGTATGAGGCCCGAAAGTCTCCCTAGTCCCTTCCCCCTTCTTTCTTCTTTTTTGCCCTATTTGCACTGATCTTTCTTGATTATTTGTCTCAATTTTTTCATTGGCATTCTTCCTCAAATTTCCTTTTCCAATTGTGCTTCGACAAATATTCTCTGATTATATCCCTGTTTTGCTAGTTTGTCGGCAATTCATACGTAATCATTTATTTCTGAAGTTTTATTATTAACATTTAGTGCATTTATATTTGCAGCTGGAGAGAAGAACACATAAGATGGAGATGGAAGATGCTGCTTCTGGAGCAGATGATGATTCAACTGACGAAGATGAAAGTAGGTAACTTTTGCCAAAAATGTTTGGAGTTTGAACACCACTTATTTTTTTTGATAGCAGTGGTATCCGACTCGAGGAACCCCAAACTCGACTAATCCACAGGTTATATACGTTGCGCCCCCAATGTATATACTAGTACATCGCGGGCCCTGTTTTCCGACCCGTGGGACGTGGCCCTGACGTTTTTATCCCAGAGCGATACTCGATCCCGAGACCTCTAGGCATGCCCTGAGGTTATCGATGCTCTACCACTGAGATAACCCATCAAGATTTGAACACCACTTATTAAAGTCGCTTTTTGTTTTATATTTTTTTCAGCAAGGAATGAATATGAAAGCGGCACGAGTTCATCCATGGGGAATAACATCAACGAAGCTCAGACCACTGATTAAAGTCGCTCTTTGTTTATGGTTCTTGCACGAAACTTTTCGTGCTAATTGTTTCTGTACAATTTTGTGTATTGATAAGACATTAATTCTTATTATTTGTTGAATTTTTAATGTAAGGTCTATGTAAAACTATTGATTTCCAAAATTTGCCTTGTTTTTTTTTCATAAGTCAAATTTGTATTTATAGAGTTAATAGAAAATAGAAGGAAGAGCAACAGGAAATTTACAGAACAAGACTAGATATCTCATGATCAATGCGCCTAAAAGGATGAAGTCGGTGTCTGATTCCTGATCATGAACTGAATATTTTGCCCTTCCATCATACCCTCCTGTGTAGCTAAAGTGAGCTAAGGTGATCGAATACATGGCTTCCCTAACGTCATAAATGCATATGCATCTCGGCATTAAGTTCATCGCCATCATCCGATATTCACCAAATCTGGATATCATGACTATCAACTTATCAATGTCCAGAAGTATTAGTACATAGTATTGGTTTCCAAAATCTGCATGTTTTGTTGGATAGCTTGTACAGTTTTTTGTTTCCATTTTGTAGATTTTTTTCTTAATGATTCTTGTAATAGAATGCAACCTAAATATATCTATGGAATTTCTGGGACGAGTTCAAGATGGCCATAGATGAATTTGGATTCGCTCTCCCCTCAGTCTAAGTTTTTTTCCTATTTTGGCATTGCTGAATTTCGTTTGATGTTTCTGTATTCCACACTCCCAACGAGCCTTGAAGTTAATTTTGACACAATTTTCTCGCATTTTTGCCCGGTTTTCTTGGTGATTCTTCGCGTCTCCTATTTTGCAGATCTTAGACAACGTGATTTTGGGCATTTTGCTGCGCAAAACATACAATGTGGAAGGAATCTCTATACTCCACAATGTATGTTTAGGTTTTCATTGTGTCATTGTCCTCGTAAATTAATGTCATTGCCCTTGTAAATTAAGGTTATGATTCTTATTTTTAACAAAATTTCCACAACAAATTCTAATAAAAACAGTAAAGATAGCCAAATAGATCAATAATATTACATGAGAATTTTTTGATGATTTATTTATTCGAATCCTTGTCCTTATTTCAACTGTTTTCAGATAGTCCCAGTCCCCCACCCTATCTTCTCCAAATATCTGCCGCCTCACATTTCCTTCTGCTCACTCTCATATCTCCATGTGCAGTGTGTCCTTCCTCATATAATCCCCATTGATGCACCAACCCCACCATGAATGTTCTAGTTTGATATATAAAGTTGTCAGTTGTCTAATACATGTGAAACAATTTAATATATTATCTCTATATCTAGCCCAGATTTTTTGTAGGAGACAATATATCTTAAGATGCTTAGAAATAATGACTGGGGTAAAAATCAACTTTCATAATAGCCCGCGGGTTTAACATTCCTCGAGCTACAGCTCATCAATACACCCCAAAACTATACTAGTAGGGAAACTACCTACTACATATCTTGCATTGTAGGCTATCGCCTCTCTCTAACTCTGACAGGTTGGAGGGGCGTGGAACTCTAGATTGCCTGCATCCCTCTGCCGTCCTCCACAGAATCCAGAGAGAGAGGCTCTTGCCTATCTCTAATTATGACTGATCGGAGGGGCGCAAAAAACCTAGATTACTTGCATCTCTCACTGTCCTCTGCTGTTCTCCACTGCATCTACCGTCGGAAGCCTAGTTTCGTGGTCGGAAATGGGTGGATCTGGCCATTTTCGGTGATTCCCGACCGCCTACGTTCAGATCTACTAGATCCCGGTGGGGCCGCATCCATCTTTAGCCTTAACCCTACCATTTTCAATGAATCCTAGATGAAAAAACACCGCTTACACCCAACTCCAGTGGTTCCCGACCTAACAGTGGCCGCTTCGCACTCGTCAGCGCCTGCCTGTGCACCTCCTTGTTGCAAACCCGGAGGTTTGAATAGGATATAAGAATGTGGTTAAGTATTGCTGTTGTAAGGAAGAAACTCTGTAAGTATTATAAAGCAATAAATGGAATTAAAACTTCTCACATTCGATACTTTCTCCTCTATGCGACCTTCTATTTATACTATTTTCTGGACTAGTGACTAAAAGACTTATTCTTCTAACCTATAAATGAGAAAAATAAAACAGACTCAACGCATAATTAAATAACAGCAAGGACTAGTTCAAATAAGACAGACTCCACACCTGATAACGACAATGACTAATTCTTCCACTAGTTCTTCCCAAGTGGCTTCCAGCTAATGGTGCTTCTTATCTTCTTTATTCCCCAATCCGTAATGAACACTTCACCTTTGTCTGAGTTCATAACATTGCCGCTTCCTTTAAAACTTCCTTGACCACAAGGAATATGGTCAGGAAAGTGTTGTTGAACGAAATGTGCATCTTCCCATGTTGCATGCACTGCAGTGGAGCCTTTCCAATGGACCAGAAACTGTTGATCGGACCATTTGAACTGGGTATGGTACACTGTTTGAGAATTTGGAACGGACAAATTTGAAATTTCCCGTCAAAGTGGACAAATGGAATTTGAGGAGAGCTCTGTTCACGGTCCTTCAATTTCTCTTTCAGAAGAGAAATGTGGAATACTGGGTGGACTTTGGAGCCGGCGGGGAGGTCGAGTTTGTAGGCGACTGGCCCAATTTTTTCCAGAATCTTGTATGGACCATAAAACCTTGGCGAGAGCTTCATATTCCGTCGAAACTGAATCGAATTCTGGTGATACAGGTGAAGTTTCAGATAGACCGACTGCCCTACTGTATAATCCCGCTCGACTCTACCTTTGTCCGCATTTTGCTGCATACGGTGTTGAGTTGTTTGGAGGTTATAATTAAGGACCTCGTGTAATTGAGTCTGTTGCTAGAGTAGATCGAGCGCTGGTCCTATTTGAGATGAGTCTGGACTTGGGATTGGAAGATGTTTTGCAGTGTACCCGTATAGAGCTTGAAAAGGGGACATCTGAATGCTGGAGTGATAGGAAGTATTATACCAAAATTCGGCCGTTGGAATCCATCTGCTCCAGGAGTGAGGCTTGGTGGCACACATACAATGCAAATACGTTTCTAAGCAACGATTAACCCGCTCGGTCTGCCCGTCCGTTTGTGGATGATAAGAGGAGCTCATAGCAAGTTGGATGCCCGTGTGTTTCATGAGTTCCCGCCATAAATGACTTGTGAACACACGATCGCGGTCGGAGACGATCTGGGAAGGAAGAATGTGCAAACAGTATACTTGATCCAAAAAATCCTTGGCGACACTTTCAACTGTATAGGGATGGGTCATTGAAATAAAGTGGGCATACTTGCTTAAGCGATCCACGATGACCAAAATGATTGTTTTGCCGTCGGATTTAGGCAAGCCCTCGACAAAGTCTAAACTTATGTTGTTCAACAGTGCTTCAGGAATGGGTAATGGTAGGATAAGCCTCGCATGACTGGTGGAATCTGGCTTGCTGCGTAGGCAAGTATCGCAACTTTTGATCCAAGCTTCGACGTATTTTTTGAGGTGAGGCCAATAGAAGTACTGGCAAATCTTGTGTAACGTAACTGATATGCCAGAATGGCCACCAATAGGGGAGTCATGTAGCTGTGTGATAATTTGTTGCTTAATATTGGTTCCCCTGCCAATGCAAATTCTGCCCTTCCATTGTAGGACTCCCTGTTGTAGGTGAAACTGTGGGTGGGCTTCTGGATCAACGGATTTAGCCTGTATGATTTTACACCATTCTGGGTCCGAGGCATAGCTTGTAATTACCTCATATCAAATAGCACGGTTGCACGAAATGTTATAGCATGTGGTTGTGATATCAGGGCCGCTGCCCGGTTGCCTGTGTCTTTCTTATATTGCACTTGATAATCGTACCCCAATAGTTTTGCTGACACTTTCTGCTGGACTACGGTGGTGAGTCGTTGGTCCAGAATGTGCTTGAGAGATTGTTGATCTGTTCGGATTATTAATGTACCCCCTTGTAAGTAATTGTTCCACTTTTTCACTGTTAAAATGATGGCGAGCAGCTCCTTTTCATATGTGAAAAGGTGCTGATGTTTGGGACTCAATGCTCGACTAAAATAAGCTATCGGATTGCCACCTTGGCTCAAAATAGCTCCCACCTCATTGTCACAAGTGTCTGTTTCAGCAGAAATGGCTTGGAGAAATCAGGCAAGCTCAAGATGAGTGTTTCACACATATACTGCTTAAGCTGTTTCATGGCTTCTTCGGCCTCAGGTGACCATTTGAAAGCATTTTTCTTCAGTAATTGGGTAAGGGGACGACTTATCAAACCATAGTGTTTGATAAACTTGCGATAATAGCCCGTGAGACCTAAGAAACCACGGAGAGATTTCAAGTTCTGAGGAGTCGGCCATTCACTCATAGCACCAACCTTGTTTGGATCTGTGGCCACACCGGAGCTGGAAATGATGTGCCCGAGATAATCAATAGTTTCTTGACCAAAGGAGCATTTGGACTTTTTAGCAAAGAGTTTATGAACTCGAAGTATGTCCAGAACTGAATGCAGATGAAGCAAATGGTCCGTGCGAGACTTGCTGTAGACGAGAATATCATCAAAAAAAACAAGGACATAGCGTCGAAGTAACTCGGAGAATACCTTATTCATCAACGATTGGAATGTGGCCGGTGCATTGCAAAGGCCAAAGGGCATGACGAGGAATTTGTATTGGCCTTGATGAGTGACGAAACTATTCAGATGAATGTCTTTCTCGTTCATGCATATTTGAAAGTACCCTAACCTCAAATCAAGTTTGCTAAAGTACTTTACCCCATGGAGTTCATCAAGAAGTTCATCGATGATGGGTATGGGCAATTTGCTCTTGACTGTGAGACTGTTGAGGTGTCGATAATCAATACACATCCGCCAGGCCCCGTCTTTTTTTCTTGACTAATAATACTGGAGAGGCGAATGGGCTATGGCTTGGGCGAATCAAGCCTGTTTGAAGAAGTTCCACCACAATCTTTCCTATTTCATTCTTCTGGAAGTGGGGAGTACGATAAGGAAATTGTTTCCTTGGGCTTGCTCCGGGAATAAGGCTGATGCTATGGTTAATATCTCGGTGAGGTGGCAGAGTCTGGGGCTCACTAAACACATCAGAGTACTCCTACAATAGAACTGTCAGTTGTTGGTCGAATTCTTCATCATCTGTAGTAGGTATGGCCTCCATGTGTAGGCACATACCCGTGGAGCTGAAACATAATTTAGATGTTGCAGCATTTGTATCTATAAGATCAACGGTGATGTTGCCCGTGTCATTTACCTCTGCAGAAAAATAAATCTGGCCAAATACTGCAGTCGAGCCAGAATTAAGTATCTTAGCCATACTTTCAGCAGAAATGCATTTTAGCTCGGACACACTTTTAATGGCTTTCAGTGGTATGGCTCGACCTTGGTCGTGAATAGTAACCATCATGGTATTGTAATCATACCCCACTGGGCCATATTTCTTCAACCAATCATCCCCAATGATCAGATCGAAGCTGTGTAAATTAAAGATTCGGGGGGAGAAAGTGAAGTGTTGACCTTGAATATTCCAATGGAACTGTCTGCAGATTGAGTCACTACGATTTCGCACGCCATCCGCAACCTCTACAGCCATGGGTGTGACAAATTCCAGGTCACAGTGCATACGGCGTGCTAATTTGCCATCCAAGAAGCAATGGGAACTGCCCCCATCGATTAAAATGTGGATAGGTTCGCCTTGTAGGTACCACGTAGATGGTAGGTGTTCAATAAAGCATTCCCACAGATAGCGTTCAGGGAGAAGGTACCTTCGATCATGGTGTTGTCTATTTGATCTTCTAAAGGTTGCGGGTCTAGTTCCACAACAGAATCAGTCATTTCCACATCACCCTGCAACGAATAAAGTTGAGCCTTGCAACGGTGGCCATGGGTGAAAGCATCCCCACATTTGAAGTAAAGCCATTTTTCAATGAGTTCCTTGAGCTCAGTCTCGCTCAGAAGTCTCCTTCGGGGAGCCTGAGGTGGTGCTACCTGAACTTGTTGGGACGTTGGTGGTCTGGGTGGCACCTTAGGTAAAACTCGCTGAGTAGCGGCCAAAGTGACGATGTTAACCAAGGAATTAACGGTGACATCTTGTGATTTGGCAATGGCGATAGCTTCCAAGAGAGTGTTGGGTACCCGAGATCGGATGGTTGAGCGCAACCGAGGTTGTAGGCAACCTATAAACTTGTCTCTGTAGAACGCATCATCAAATCTCGGATGAAGTATGCCGATAGATGTAACGGCAGAATCAAAACGTTCCAATAATGCTTGAAGACATTCACCAGTTCTCTGTTTCAAACAGAGGAATTCTTCTAGCACGTTGTTTTGATCCTCCAAATCAAATCGTATCAGGATAGATGACAGTAAGTCATCCCAGCCAATGCGTCCAAGGCTCCGGAACCAGGTATCGGCTGCTCCTTCGAAATGCATCCGGGCAAAATCGACTTTTTCTCCATATGTGATTCCCATATAGATGGCGAAGAACCCAATGGCTTGCTCAATCGACGATTGAGGATTCAAGCCATTGAAACGTGGAAAATTCGTGTGGGGCATTTTGATGCGGCGACTGCGTTCATCCTCATCTGGACAACGTTCATCAGTCGTAGAGTTGATTGTGGAACATGTGCGGTCTAGTATGGATATCTGGAGGAGCCATCAAAATGTCCGGCCGCCAGGTTGGGCCGAACAATTGAGGTGTGCCAAATGTCGAGGGCGGCGCAAGAGATGAATAAGTAGTACCCTCGAACGGTCGTGCCTTGCTTGATAACGGAGTAATTAGCGGCGGAGGTGGAGAAAGGTGACTCCATGGAGGAATATGTTTTCCCCTGGTGGTTTCCACCCTGAAGATTCAGGAAGGACAAGTGGAATTGGACTCCCAGCGGAACTCTAGATTTCCAATTTGGAAATGCGATTAGAAACTTCTCCCATATGTTGCAGAAGGCTCTATTCGTTGGAGGATAGCCGAGTAGCTACCTGCTCGGATGATTTCTACATCTGTGTCTGAATTGAGGATAGTAAGTGCTCGGGATTTAATTGAGGAGGGACAATGGCTGGTTCCACAATTACATCGACCAGAGAAGATGAAGTAACAACCACCTACTTTGTTGCGTCAGTTTTGGAATGCTGTCGTGAATTGATCATGGTATGTGATGGAGGAGGATAACTTGGCTCTAATACCAATTGTTGCAAACCCGGAGATCTGACCAGGATATAAGAACGTGGCTAAGTATTGCTGTTGTAAGGAAGAAACTCTGTAAGTATTATAAAGCAAGAAATGGAATTAAAGCTGCTCACATTTGATACTTTCTCCTCTATGCGACCTTCTATTTATGCTGTTTTCTAGACTAGTGACTAACTGACTAAAAGACTTATTCTTCTCACCTATAAATGAGGAAAATAAAATAGACTCAACGCTTAATTAAATAACAGCAAGGACTAGTTCAAATAAAACAGATTCAACACTTGATAACGACAAGGACTAATTCTTCCACTAGTTCTTCCCACGTGGCTTCCGGCTATTGGTGCTTCTTATCTTCTTTATTCCCCAATCGGTAATGGACACTTCACCTTTGTCTGAGTTGGGCCTTTCTTGGGCCAATTCAAAATATAATTTGTATTGTAACCATTTGGCACTTTTAATTCAAACATTTAACTACCCAAAAAAATATATCTTGAATTGCCCCTGGGAGCCAATATGCGTAGGCAAGCTGGTTGGAACCCTGTGGTTCATAAAGTGCAGAAAAGGCTATCCAATTGAGAAAATACCTATCTCTCATTTGGTAGAAGATTGGAACATAGCCCAAAGAGAGTTCTTACAGAAGTAACTGTTGAGAATGTCTCACATCGATTAGGAAACCCAAGGAATGAGGATTCAAATATGAAGATACCACATTAATTACATGAACCCTTTTGGGAATAAAAGCCCAATAACAAATTCGTGAGAGCTTCGGCCAAAACGGACAATATCATCCAAAGTGTGTTGTGTCCAAATATATAATAGGGTATCAGAGATAGGTTGATCGATGTGGGTCCCTCGTCGGTATTGTGCACCACAGAGGTGCTCGCCCTAGAGGTTTGGTTTGATTTAGGCCTGCCCCAGAGGTGGGGTTTGGTTAGGCCTAGGAATTAGGCCTACATCCCCAGAGGTGGGGTTTGGTTAGGGTTTAGGAATTAGGCCTACATGTTGTCAAGTCCCAACAAGGTATGCCCAATTGAACTTGAGGGAGAGTGTTGAGAATATCCCACATCGATTAAGAAACCCAAGGAAGATGGGTTCAAATAGTATGACACGACATTAATTACATGAGACCTTTTAGGAATAAATCTCAATAATAAATTCGTGAGGGCATCGGCCCAAAGTGGACAATATCATCCAAAGTGTGTGGTGTCCAGGAATTTAATAATAACAAAATTACAAAATAATTTCATATGGAGAGGGACACTAGTGAACAAAAGAAAAATTCACTGAAAAATCCACTTACTAGTTTTGCTTTGTAATATGTTTCCCTATTTTGCATATTTTCGGTTTTGTATATGTACAAAATTTTAGTTTTTGACATATAAATAAAATAACCAACACAAAAAGGCTGAAAATGATTTTTAGTTGTTGGGTCATAATTTTAGGATTACACGTTTGGGCTTTGTCTTTGTGTTTGTGGGTCATAATTTTAGGATTACCCTCATGTGCTTTAAATATGCGATTTACACCCTGTGATATTGGAAAAAAAAAGTGCAAAATATATATGTTTGAACTTAAGGTGCAAAAATAAACCTTTTTCTTGTGTGCCATAACCTAGTTGTTCGATGTCTAGGTCATGAACACAAGAAAACATACTAACCCTAGATTATATAAAGATTGGATAAAACCTTGACGGGTTGTTCCAGTGGGAGAACACTTGACCTTGGGGCTTGCCTAGAGGTCATGAGTTCGAATCTTTCCACCCCATTGGGGGTTACAATGTGTCAGGGCCACGACCGCGGGTCTGAAAATTCTCCTCTTCATCCCGAGATTTAACAATTCCATGACTGGGGGTCGCTGGAGCATGGCCTCGTGGATTAGTCGGATGTTTCGATACCCGAATACCACGATTATCAAAAAAATATAAAGATTGGACAACTATAAGGAACGTTATTTCTATCGTAAATGCATATTATGTATAGAAAAGATAGAGCAAGGGACTCGCTTAGTAAACAGGTGTATTTGGTAACTTTTTTTCAAACCGCGGGATTAAATTGACTATTTTGAAAGCATGGAAGGTAAAGCGTCTTTTAAATAAAGTCTGAGAGAGGTGAAATTATTATCCCATTTGTTATGATTTTTGTTCTATTCTTCATAAATATTATTATTAACTTCTTGAATGTTTAGATTAATGATTGTAAGACATAAATACAAAAATACAAAAAATTAAGAGTTATGTCTCGGGATTCACCGAAATTCAAAACTTGGACTATTGCCCTGTTTTGCGCAGCCTTCTTAAAATTATAATCTTCTTATAATCACCTTTCCCGCCAAAAAATAACTCTTCATTTTTTCAAAAAAAATTCTTATAATCCAATTATAAGCATAAGAGGGTCTGC